>JAHWFP010041154.1:70476-263509 GCA_023313725.1 Lithobius niger
CCCCCCCCCCCCCCCCCCCCACACACACACTTCGGAAGGCCTCGGTGGTAGGCTGGCTTCAGGCCAAGGCTCATGGCTGGGTGCCGGATCATGATGGGTGACTACAGTGGCTGAGTTAACCCTTTGCGCGCCGGACCCGTGAATTTAACGGGAGGGCAAGCCAACCGTTGCGCGCCGGACCCGTAGAATTTACGGGAGCCACTTTATCGAGCTGTACGTCAGTCCGCGTGGTGCATTGATCGCTCCTGGAGCCTTCATTCACTAAAGACATGTGTCTGCTACAATTTCCCGCCAATTTTGCCCACGTGACTAGTTTCTAGCCAATAATATTTAATTTTTTCCCGAGCTATGTCGTGTTCATTCGCTGCCCCCGTGAGTTTCGAAAAAAAAAAGATGGCGGCCATTGCATCACGTAGCGACTCTCCCGATTCGGATTTTGATTTACATTGTGCACCATTTTAGACCGAGGTAAATTAGCAAATTATGGACATCTTTGAGAGATAAAACTGTAAAAAGAACTGATAATATTTTTTTATTGAAAAATGATCGATAATTCGTTATGTGAATCGAAATACAATGCGTCCGATTGGATAGGAGCACGACGCGATAAGAATGGCCGCTGCCAACCAAGGAGGCCCGGCTCGCCGCTGCCGACCACGGAAGCCTGACCCGCCGCTGCCGACCATTGAGCCCAGGCCCGCGGCAGCCATCCTGCTCTTCTCACGTCGCTTGTTCGGTTGCCTTCTATTTCAATCCATTACACTGCCATATCCGCGAATTCAGGATTGGATTAGAAGTGAACATTTGAGAAATGATTTTTCTTCGTTGGAATTTTATTTATTTTTTAACAATATGGATTTTGGAGATTTACACGATGTAACTAGTCCGAGTCGGGAATAGGCTTAGCCTATGCTTCGCTGAAGTGCTTCGTCACTCGACCACTGGAACAACTGAAAATAAAATGCCTTTTTTTTCCAGCCCTAATGAAGAAAAAACAACTATCTCATAAGATTTTAATTAATAATAGCTTGCCAAATGGATGTAAATAATTACAGCTGTGTGATTACGTGCCCGTTTCTACAAAATAGGCCCAAACTTTGTTGAAAAGGAAGCTGCCACTCCTGAGGGCGATTAATGCACTATTGACAGACGTGACAATTTTATTTAATTAAAAAAAAAGTTTCACACATTTTTGCTTAATTTTTGGTGTGAAGAAGGATAACAGATATATTGTTACGTTTATGAAAAAAAAGTACTTTTTCAGCATATAAAGTTGTCAAAATTGCTCTTAAAGTCCGTACTATGTTACGTTTTTTTTTTTATTTATAATACATTTGCCATTTTTTCCCCAAAAAATATACCGTATAATTTTTTTTGCGATTATTCGGGTTAAGACCTAAGTACTACAAACTGTTTAACACTTTAACGCCTATGGACGTACTGGTGCGTCCTTTGAACTTATGCACAGCTGCCTATGGACGTACCAGTACGTCCTGAACGTTTGGGGGTGCATGCTAAAGTCAACGTACCAGTACGTCCATTGCACTTCACGCAAAGTTGTTAGGTAATGTTTTTAGTGCACATATCAGTCGTTAGTTGGCAGCACTGACTAGTCTGACCTGTGTGAAATGGTGTTTGTTGGGAGTTGTATAGTTGCCTTGCTTAGCTGAATACAAAATGGCGGCCAACAATGTTGAACTTTTGCGTTTTTGTGAGTTTGTCAACATTGTTTCGCTGCTTACTGTGCCAGTACTAATTTGCGTAAAAAATTTCTGAATGCATCACCATTTAAAGCATACTTTTCTGAGATAAGTGACTGTATTTTAAATTCTTGAGCTCCACTGCAGAGCTTGAAAAGATATTTTTGGTAAATGCTAAAATCGGTCAGGCTGTAATGCTAGTACAAAATAAAAAGGCTAGGCACGAAAGTGTTAAAAAAAAAATTAAAGCCTCAACCACGTTTTTAAAGGGAGTTACATGAATTTTAATGCTGACGTGCAATCATTTTTTGCGCTAGAAATAGGCCTAAATTTTGTTGAGCAGAAGGAAGCTGCCAAGCAGGGCAGCCGCCCCGGAGAGAAATTAATGCTCTACTGACAGGCGTGACAATTTTATTTAATTAAAACAAAAGTATCGCACACATCTGCTTTATTTTTGGTGTAAAGAAAGATAACAGATATATCATTACGTTTACGCAAAAAAAAGTACTCTTTCAGCATATAAAGTTGGCCAAAATTGCTCTCAAAGCCAGTACTATGTTAGATTTTTTCGATTTGTAATACATTTGCCATTTCCCCCTCCATAAATATGCCTTATAATTTTTTTCTGTGAATATTTGGGTTACGGCCTAAGTATTACGAGCTGTTTAAAAAAAAAATGAAGCCTCTACAACGTTTTTAAAGGGAGTTACATGAATTTTAATGAAGACGTGCAATCATTTCTTGCACTGCGATAAACTGGCTGGTTTGAGCTAGCAGGTGCTCTTTTTTTGGCTGGCGTCAAAAGGGTTAAGCCTCGATGGCTCCAGTGGGTAGGTGTGAGGCTCCGAATCTCAGGGATTCAATAATTGTCTGCCAATGTTATGGTGGATGGCAGGAGCTGGACAGGGGTCTGACATATAGGACACTGGGGGGTTATGTTGCAACACTGGGGACGTAGCATCAGGGCGTAGGTCCAGCACACATTTCAGCGCATCCATTAGTTCATTGATTTTGAAAGGTGTTTTTGTGTTTGAGCCCCGTTACTCCGAGATACGTGGCCAGTTGGGACCTAGCCGTAGGGCCGTGTCTCCTGCGGACCTGGCTCCCGCCTCCAGGCCGGCCGTTAAAATCTTGGACGAAGAAGGTGTGCGTGTTTTCCCCCGCTGCACGAAGCTGCTGCAGACAGCTGGGGGTGTCGGATGAGATAGCATCCTGTTTTTGTTATTAAACTAGATGGGCCCGTGTCGTCTCAAACGTTGCGAGGTGGTTGTGCGAGACATTGCACTTGGCAGGCGTCGACGTAGCTCACTCCAGGTACACGCTGCAGTGTCAACCAGCAGTGGACATCTGGGGGGCGCTTGCTAAACAGGCTTCACCATCGGTTTGGCACTCCCATTACCCGGGGGAGATTGAGCCTGGCATAGCGGGCAGATACAACAACAGAGCCTATTAGCAGTGATAGGTAGATGGTGCTGCGCCACGCTTATAATCTATCCCAAACTAGAACACAGCGAGGAGAATTCTAAGAAGGAGAATTGAAGATTCTACCCTAAAACTTGTTCTCGCAGGAGAATCTAAGTTCTCCGAGTAGAATGCGACGAAGCTGTGTTACTTTGCTTACCTACCCGCCTCCCTGTCGCAGGGAACCACCAGCGGAGGCGAGACAGTGGGGATAGAACGAGAGGAAGAGTGTAGTATTGGAAGTGACGTGGGAGAGGCGGAAAGTGTTGATTTTTGCATACATTTTAAGGGGAAATTGTATGCAAATAAGGGTTGGAAAGGACCGACTTGGCAAAGGGACTTCCCAATCTAGTAACACAGCTTTGTTGCATTCTACTCGGAGAACTGGATTCTCCTGCAAGAACAAGTTCTCTGGTAGAATCTTCAATTTCTACAGTAGACTTGTGCCCTGTAGCAGAATCGGAGCGATGCGCTACGCTACGGCGCAGTATGGCTGGCGGTGTTACAGTACGATTTATGCTGCAGCTTTTTCGTTCTAGGTCTTCTTTTTGCAATAATTTCGCAAAAAAAATCGACCGATTTTGAAGTTCAAATACACCATTTTAACTGTTTTTTCGATACCTTTTGAATGGTGCTATTGTCTTTCTCAAGTTGTTTAGCAAAAGCAATCCCCAAAGGTCTAGAAAAAAGGTTCTCGCAAGAAACTTGTTCATGAACCCAAATGGGCGTAACTCAAAATGTTGTACAATGCAAAATTCCACCTTCACACCCTACCTGCAACCCGTAGACATCTCCCTCTTCCTGCAGACCATTTTTAGTTTGTAAAAAGCTTGTCGCAGACCGGCTGAAAATATTCTGCTTCTGGGGACTCGTTATATAACACAACTTTAAATACAAATTTTAGTTACATGTGTATTGGTCGTGCTTATATATCCTGACTTTAATTTTATAAAGCACCCTTTTCATTATTGAGAACTTGGTTTATAAAAAAAAAAACTTTTTTGGGTGAACTAGGATATTATTGTAAAGGAAGCCAACAGATTTTAGGATGTGATGCGATACCATTCTAAACTGTTAGTGAACTACGTAGTGTCTTAATGAAATTCTGTATTACAATTTTGTAACCTTAATTTTTTCCTTTTATAATTTTGTTCATTTAGGTTCAACATGAGTGTAAAGCTGCAGCTCATCTCCCGCTACATGCTGACGCCCAGCACATATTCGACTGCCAAATACACCGCTGGGGGCGAGTTGTTTGGCCGCATGAAACTGGGGGCTACTTTATCGGAAGACACACCAGCTGGAAGGCTGGTATTATTGAATTGCAGTACAGCCTTGGTAGCACCTGCATCACACAAAAAATTAGGAGAAAATTTATGCGATCGTTTAAAGGTATGCTCTATCATTAAGATGGACAGACATCTTTTGTGTTTTGTTCAGTTCCCCCTTTGTAAATAAATCGTTAGAACAGGAGAAAGGTGGTTGGGGAGTCTCCCATGCTGTGTATGGGTAAAATTTGTGTTGTACTGATTTTTGTTTTAGTAGTTTAGAAACAAAAGTAGTGACATTTTGCTGTGACATGCTAACAGCCGATTGTGCATACGTTGAGTAACCCCCCCCCAATCGAAATTGCCACAGTCGAGGTATTCATTACATTGGATGGTTGTATTTGTCTGAAGCACAGTCACACTGTTAGTTGCCTTTCTTTACTCAGCTGTCCCTAACATAACTATTTCGCGTAATAAACTTGACGCACGTTCATCAACATCTTGTAAAACTGTGGGAAGAGTACAGCGCATGCTGTACAATAGCGTGCTGGATATCAGCAGTTAATAGCCTGGGCACAAACTGCAAAATAGTTCGCACCATTTCCTAACATTTAGTCACAATGCTTTATGCACGTGCCATACTCGGTCTTTGCTATAAATCCATTTTATAACATAGTGGCTAGAAGATGGTCTGCTATATGCCTATGATAATTTTACATGCATCCTACGCCAATTTCCGATTCTTGTGCTTAGTCGTTGGGACCCCTTTGTCCATCCCTATCCAGTTCATTCACTAGGAGATTCATTGGCAGTAAGGCTGATTAACATAAAAACTTTGTGCCTTAAATGAGGAATGGAGCGTAATGCACGGTTGAGTCTTAGTGTGGAATAATTGCTCATTTGTATTGCCGTGCTGGTAATTGTAAAACTTTATTAAACAATGGGTATTCGTAAATCATTTTGACTTGCAAGAAATGTTTTCGATTTATACTCTTGGTCCAGAAAACATTTATTTTAGCTTTTATTTATATCTCCCTTCACAATCGCAGTCAACTTACAACACTCATATAAATTCTTTTAGTGTAATGGTTTCTGTAAAATTCCATAAAAAGCTACTCATACTTTGAACCCTATGTCTAAAATATTAAAGCTAAAAACAACGAGCTTGTTTTTATTTCCCAAAAGAGTTAAGACGTCTTACTAATCAGCAAAACAAAGCTGCCTGTTATTGCAACGAAGCTCTTAAAAGTATAAAACAATAAAGCTTTCCCATGCTTCAAGCTTCATGGCACAATCATTTTCCAATCAACTTAGAAGCCATACACAACAATACTTTGTGTCATTCAACAGCATACGGCTCTGTAAGGTTCAAACAACCAATTCCTCAAATGAAATCGTGTCAAATCGGAATAGTTTTACTATTTTTCATTTGATTTTTTTGAATTTTAGGTTTACGAAGTACTGATTGAAGATAAGGGCAAGAACTTCATTTATTTGCGATTGTCGGAAAAATGTGTCTCGGAACTGAAGTTGGAAGCTGACCAAGATTTTCATGCAGAAGTATGATAAAGATCACTGGAACACATGCATCTTATTGCCAACACGAAAACTAAATTTTTGGGTTTTGTGTTTGTAGGTCCAGTTTCAGTTGAACCGGCTGCCGCTCAGCGAGATGCATTATGCAGTTGACAAACTTCCTGCTGTAGGCCTGGTGTTTCCCAACGTGTCCTTTTCTCCTGAAATTCCCTGGAATCCTCAAAGGTGGGAAGAATGTCTTCAGTTGCTAAGAAGGTGGGAGCCAGGAATGGGCACAATCGATGTTGTTTTGGCTTCTCACCATTAAAAGCTTTTAGCTTGAGCTTTAACGCTTGGTTTTAAGAGTATTGTAGATGTTTATTGCTACCATTTTAATTATGTGTTGTGTTTACTTTGGCAATGTACTGTCCATTTTTTTTTCACACATATTTCAAATACAAATAGCAATTTGAAACGTGTGGGTGCAGCTTAACTTGGCTGCATGGCAATTGAATAGGCACTTGGTACCATTACGTGGCCTTTCTGATTACTGTCTTAATTCGAGTAATCGATTGTTATTTAAATCACTGTTAATAATTCATTTACATTAACACAGGAACATTAAAATATAAAAATTCAAAAAATTAATTGGTGTATTGAGAATTTGAGTTATCAATTTACCATAAATTTAAGACCAATCGTGGTTTTTTTACTTTAAAAAAATGTGCAGTCCCTACTTAGTTGCCATTTTTCGTGTACAAGCCAACTGTGCACCCATCCATCAATAGTTTTTCCTTGTTTTACAGGCAGTGGAGTGAGAGCTTAGATTCACGTCTCAACCCTAAGCAGAAGGAAGCCATATTGGCAATATCAGCACCTGTCGACGTGATGTTGCCTCCCATCCTACTTATTGGACCATATGGCACGGGCAAGACCTTCACTCTTGCCCAGGGTATCAAGGAGGTACTTTTGCAGCCAGGAACACGTGTTCTTGTGTGTACGCATTCGAACAGGTGAGCGCTCAAACAGGTGGTTTACGTGTAAAATTATAAAAAGTTGTCATTTGTTACTACGAAAGCCTCCTTCATCTGAAAGAATTGTCAAAATGAGTATCATTCCTCGGTTCTTGAGTTGTGAACTGAGTCCTGTGTTTGATTTGGTATACGTTATCTTAGCACAAGTTTTATTTTTTGTGACAATATCCTAATTTGTGTATTAAATGCCCATGGACATTAATTTGGCAAAAATTTAGGGTGGGCGGTAAATAAAGCATAAACCATTTTGTAACCTTACTTCTGTACATCTATCACAGAAAATTTGGAGATTGAGAAATTGTTGAACGATCAGAAAGGCCAATTTTTACATCTCGTTAATTGTTGTGAAGAGGGTAGGAGGGGGAAGAGGAGAGAGAGAAACCTTCCCGCAGGTGCAATTAGACAAAGGAAGAGTCCAGTATTGCCACGGAGAGGGAGGAGGGGCAGTAAATACAGCAAGCAGTGTGGGCATTCTCTCCCCCCCCCCCCTCCACTATCTTCTAGGTAATTTGTGACAGAAAAATTACGATCTAAGGGGCTGGTGACACCTCCACCATTTCACGATTTTGACTTTAAAAGTATTTAAGTGGGATGGTGTTAACTTCATCTGGGCGTTTAATACACGATTTACTGTAATGGCTTCATTACAGATAAAAATAATCTTTTTTTTTTTTTTTTTTTGTAATTACACCCACAACACCAAATTGTGTTCGACAAAATGTTAAAACCTTTAAACTTTGTTAACGTTTAACTTAAAACACAATACAGAGGTAAGGAAATCAATTTATCATTTTTTTTTTTTAGTGCTGCCGACTTGTACATCAGGGAATACCTTCACCCTTATGTGAACGATGACCACCCGGAAGCTCGACCCCTCCGTATCTATTACCGCAATCGTTGGGTTCAGACTGTCCACCCAACTGTGTTAAAGTATTGTTTACTGTCCCGGTTACCCCAAGGAACTTCTTTCTGCATACCAACGGCAGCAGATATATTAGACCATCGTGTGATTGTTGCTACACTGAGTACATCACGGTACTTGGCTCATTTGGGACTGCCTAAAGGTAAGCAAGCCGTTTTATTCATTTAGAGTAAGTAGAGGCCATTTTCTAGTGCCTGTTTTAACACTGATGCTACAGTTGTATAATCATTGCCAGGAATACACAGAAAAGCAGGAGTGAAGTGTGATTCAAATCGGAAACTTTCCTCACCCCATTCATATACGCTGCCGGTACAGTGAGTGTTTCTAATTTGTTTATTTAATTTTCAGGCTTTTTTACGCACATCTTGTTAGATGAAGCTGCTCAGGCAACTGAGTGTGAAGTATTGATGCCCATGGCATTGGCATGTCCTGGCACACGTATTGTCTTAGCTGGAGACCACATGCAGGTGGGTATCAAAACATAGTAGTTGCGATAATAGAGGGTTGCTGAAGCTGTCTTTGGGGTTCGTACGAGTCCTGGAAAACTTGGAAATGTCCCGTGAGAAAAAGTGGTATTCCAGGTTTGGAAAAATGCTTTAAAATGAGTCCTGGAATACTCCTGAAAATTGTAGTAACAGAAATCGTGTTTGTGACGTTGGTGCGCAATTTAGGTTGAAATGGAAATGTTCAAAAAAAAAAGAGGTAACCTGTCTTGCAAACGTAGTGTTGTAGTCGAGGCTAGTTGTATTGATAAGTAGAACAAAATCTGTCACTTAACAGCTTATAAACGTTCAGATTCTTACTTTGAAATATAGTAGCCGTCGGAAAAATGAAGCAAACTTGTGCGAAAATTTACCTTTGTTTTTGAAATTTTTGCGTAAGTTTGCTTCGTATTTTCGATCACTTACAGCTTGCCACAGTAGTGGTACTCTTTTGTATGTAATAGGATTGTGTTTTAATTGTCTTATCAGTGGTCCTTGAGTCTTTATTGGAAAATCATAGAATTTTAAGTTAACAGGCGAGTACGAGCCCTGTCGATTCACCTGTTTGAGTCAAATTTTGTTGGAGTCTTATTGTTTACATGCTTGTAAGATTACTCATAATGCATTTTAGTTAAGCATTTTATGGATCCTTGTATTCTCCTAGGGCTAGTTTTGCATTTTTAATATTTTTTGTTTTATTTTGGATGCTTTATTTTATATTTGACTAGCTATTTCCTCTTCAGAAATAACAGAAATGTGTATTGCTTGCATTATGTATTATTTTTTATTCCTTGTTACATTTGATTTTTATCATAAAGAGAATAGTTAAAATATTTATTTATTTTTAGTTATTTGTTTATTTTGACAGTATGACACATTTAAAATTGTCTCAGTAAATTTAGAGGCTTTCCCTGTAGCAGAATCAGAGCGACGCGCAACGCTACGTCGCAGTACGGTTGGCAGTGTTGCAGTACGATTTATCCTGCACTTTTTTTTTCGTGGTCTTCTTTTTGCGATAATTTCGCCAAAAATGACCAATTTTGACGTTCAAATACACCATTTTAATCGTTTTTTCAAGAGCTTTTGAATGGTGCTGTTGTCATGACGATAGGGTTGGTCGTTCTCAGGTTGTTTAGCAAAAACAATCTACAAAGGTGTAGACCAAGTTCTCGCAAGAAACTTGTTCATGAACCCAAATGGGCCTAACTCAAAATTTTGCACAATGCATAATTCGACCTTCACACCCTACCTGCAACGCGCAGACACCTCCCTCTTCTCGCAGACCGTTTTTAGTTTGTAAAAAGTTTGTCGCAGACCGGCTGAAAATATTCTGCTTCTGGGGAGGCTTTTATGTAGCCTAGTGATTTTTTTGTGTGAAATGTACAAAATTTTCCGAAATCCTTCAGAGTTGATGCAACATGTGATGCTATTAAAAAGTGATTACTAATTATTGATTTTAACCTTGGAATTTATCTTTCGTAACAGCTTAGCCCAGAAGTTCATTCTCCGTTTGCCAGAGAGCGAGGCCTGCAGATTTCTTTGTTGGAGCGTTTGTACGATCTGTACCCTAGTTCTTTTTCTTGCCGCATTCTGCTGTGCGAAAACTACCGTTCCCACGACGCCATCGTGCAGTGCACCTCGGAGCTTTTCTACGAGTGTCAGTTAGTGGCGAGTGGGAAACAGCCTCGTCACGAGGTTTTCTACCCTCTAACGTTTTTTACCGCTCGAGGGGAAGATGTACAGGACCAAAACAGCACCGCCTTCTACAACAATTCCGAGGTAAGTTAAAACCAGATCTCCTGGCCAATCATTTAGGGGATCTGATGGGCCATACTTATCTTCAGTACCAGTGCAGGAGTACAAATTTGGCAATACCAAAGTCTGTATTTTTACAGTATTCAGAAGTGTGACGACATTGTGGCACTAGTACAAGTTTCTTAATTACTAAGGCTAAGCCGATCATCTGTTCTCTACCCGAGCCAAACCGAGCTGATCATTGAACTAAATGGCCGATACCAAATCCCGATCCCGATTACTGATACCAAATCCATGATAATCGATCCCAGTTCCCAATTAACCGAAAACTGTAATACTGAAGTATGTCTTTATAAAAAAAAAACTTGCCACATGGCTCGTTTCCCTCACTCCATTGGCATCGTCTGCTTCGCTCGAGGTGGTTTGCATGAACAAACTAAGACGTCAGAACAAGCATCATGAGGGTAAAAAAAATACTTTGTTGTTATTTTTGCACGTTTTTCGCGTGTTTGAGGGTCATAATATCAAGTTACAGTGATGAAAATAGGCCTAACCGAAGCTCACTTACCTTTCATTTGGTCCTACTCCCATCTTTGTAGATGCTTTTGTTCAAGAGGAGTATATGTACAAACACACGCACATCTTAATGATGTTTATTACTTTTGAAATCTTTGCTTAAATAAAGCACAGGCTTAAATTTAAATGCTTATGCCATTTAAAAAAAAGTTGTTTCTCAAGCCCCGCCGCACGGACTCCAAACCCCCCCTCACCGACCTTTTTTTTTGGTTTACGGAAACCAGAAATGTCAACTCACGATCTGTTCTAACGAATTTTGAATTCACCGGACTTCTTTTTTTGTGCGAGTGTTCTTTTTGCTGACCAAATACTGTGATAGGGCTCCCGTGTAAACCGTCATATTTGGTTGAAGTTTTTCATTAAAAAAAATGGCTTTGTTTTAAATTACAACCCCTATATTATGGTAAAAAAGTAAATAAATAATAAAAAAAAAAGTTCGCCCGCACCAATTTTTTTCGTAAAAGGCTCGAGAAACAACTTTCTTTTTTTACGTGGCCTTATAATTATTTTTTTTAATGTTGGTTTAAAATAATATTGCATATGGTAAAATCAATTTAAAACACAAAGCCCCCCCCAGTAAAATTTAACATTTTCCCTTGTAACTTCTAAACAGTAAGCAATGCCTTGTAACTTGGGGTTTGGACCATTGGCAAGCTTGCGGAAAACATTCAAAATGGCATATTCAAACATGTAATTCGGTCGACGAGAAGAGAAATTATCTTCAATTTGGTTGATTACCGCTTCGGTAAATATTGGTAAAGGTCGGGATTGGTAATCGGAATTGGCCCAACTTTATTAATTACATTTTCAATTTCTGTAACTAACTATTTCAGATTGCCAAATATTTGTTTTCACTTACTGTCTGTGCGGCAAAACAGGGCGTTTCAGCCTGTGCTGTCGTCTGTATATATGTCTGTCTGTCTGTCACAATAAATTTTGAAGCCATATTGTAATTTATGTTTCAATCTTTCCGTAATGATTTTATGTTCAATTTGTTGATATTTCAGAAATTTGAATAAGGAGTTCCAAAGTTTCTGACTCGCATTATACTCCCAGTCCTCCTATATTTCTTATTTTTCCTATTTATTTTTATAGGATTCCTATAAAGCTCTTATAAATAGTGAAATGTCCCTATATTGCCTATACTTTCCTACTCCGAACTGAAATACTGCCCCGTTTGTGGTGTGTATCCTTGCTAAGCTATAGATAATCAGTTCCGAAAAGAAGAACATCGCTCCCTCCATCGCCCCCCTGTGAACGCTGCAGCATGATACGAAAACAACGTGACTTGGTCGAGCGGCCAAACACAGCCAAATAAAGCATACCGTGTATGTGTACACAAGTGTTTTTTTTTTCTTATTGTATTGTAGGACAAAAAAAAATCGAATGGTAGCCGTAACCCACTGCATCCTGGCTAATAATTCCTCTAATCCTCCTACAAATTTTATTTGATTTTCCTATAAAGCACCTATTTTTTAACAAAAATTCCTATATTTCCTATTTTTTATCCAGTGAAGTGGGCTGGGAGCCCTGTACACGCGAAAAAATTCTCCTTGTGAAATTTTGACAAGCTTTACAAACAAATAAATAATTACACTCAGGGAACTGAATCAGAAAGACTGATTTACAATGATCCGTACAGTATTAACTTAAACTCACTCACTCTTAACATTAGCAAAACTAAAGAAGGCCGTTTACTACTATAGTGTCGCAACTGCTCAACCTTTACTGCAATCTTGGTCAACAAGTCTTTCAGTTAGTGGCCTTTACAACATAAATGCTCACCTTATAAATTTCCACAGCTACTTTTTTTACAATTATTTGCGTTTATTTTTCATTCTAAACATTACATCCTGTTTATTAGTTGAATGATTTGTGGTGCTAGGTACCATGTCGCAATACCTCATATACAGAGGTGACTGCTTTGCTACGGATGCTGCCAAGTTGCTACAACTGAAAACTGGGCATTCTTGCTTTACGGAATTGCAGCTTGTTTCATTTACAGAGGAGACACCGTGGGGGAACTGTCCATCATCTACCATGGTACCGCAAGGAGCGCCTCCCACGGCGATCTTGCAATCATCAGTTTTGTACAGACGGAAGGGTGTTGGCATTTGGGCTTGCCGTGCTTGTGCTTCAGGCCATACTGTTGCACTTCATCCTTGCTTCTGTTAAGACCCTTGTGGCTGCAGTTAGAGGTGATAGTGGCAATTGAGGTTATGGGCGATAATGAAATTTCGACTACGCAGTTACTGCGGCACCTTGATATGCGATGTTAGCAATTATTGCGATATTTCTCAACGTGTAAGCAAAGCTGTCTTAATTTGATCAATTGGTCATAACAGCTCTATTTCTACAAGAAGCCTAGTAATACTACGACTAGGCCTAAATAGACATGCGTAATAGGTCTAGTTAGTGTCATGTTAACACTCAAGGGACTATAATAATACGGGCATGTGAAACTCACTTAAAGGACTACGCCCGCATTAATGCGGGCAGACTTTCAACTATGCAGTAAAATCAGCCCGTACTACTACGGGTTTCGTTTTTGGTCACTGCTATGACTCTTGGCCTTGATTGGTGCCATCTGGCCATCTGGTGGCAACTTTTGACACTAAAAGTACGAAATGCTTATATTCCAAATGTGGCCATATCGAATTGCAAAAATGGTGCCATGTTCTTCTAACAACAACTTTTTTTTTCTTTCAGAAAAAGGGGTATGATATATTTTAATTTGCATAATCTGCAAAATAGCCACACACAATTGATTTAGTTTAATGGAAAGGTCGTACTACCACGGTTGATTTAAAAAAAACTGCATTCGTTTTGCATATTTAGTTTATCTTTGGTGAATTTTCCAAAATGGCCTATTTTCGCCAGTCCCCAGCAGTTTTTTCGTGTTAGAATGTCCAGTCCCTTAAGTGTTAATACAAAACTAGGAATAAAAAAATGTATTCTTATTTATTCAAAATAATTAAGTACTTTCAAATGTTTAAAGTATTTGAAATACCATACAAGCCGCACTCTCCAGATAAGCCATACTCACAAAAAAGACATTGCCTAAAAAATACAGTACGCAATACAAACATTTTCTGCAGTTACGTGACTTGTTAATATGTAAAAATGTTGATTAATCAACAGACAAGTTATGTTGTAACATTAGTACTGTTCAAATCAGCAGTGAGTAGCAATTTTTCTTATCCATTTGGAGGCCATGTTTGTTGAATAATTAGGTTAGATGGTTTATTAGAAATAACTTCCGAAAGGTTGCAACTAGAGACTTTTGGCTTGCACCACTGGAAAGCTGACGAAAATACGGTTAAAATGCGTATTTGAACGTCAAAATCGGTCAAATTTAGTAAAATATCGACAACGATGGGAAACAGCCGAAATGAGTTCAAAGCTGCGATGATCGCGAAACACGAAAATCATTGCAATAACGCTATCGCGTGTGTTGTTTATCGCGATAATATCGAAATATCGCAATATTGCCCGTCCCATACGGCCGTGTCAGTATGGCTTAGCGGTAGGACCTCGGCCTTTGGTTTCAAAGGTCATGGGTTCAATTCCCCGCTCAGGCAGTCTGACATATAAGATCAAAAGGTAACGTAAATAAGTTTGCATCTGCATTTAGTCAACAGTTGAAACATAGCTATGATGATAGTCCTTGATTTCCTGAGGAAAACGGCGCAAACCGCATGTCGTTGTCTCAAACGATTCCAGAGTTGGCGATATTTCTGCGAAAGTTGCAGATACCGACCCGATCCAGTATTGGTGCAGCCTTACTAATCAGCAATCGGTATATGAGGTTTTTAAACTGCGAAGCACGAACACATCCAGAGTATAGCAGTTCTCCAGGAATCGAAGGATGACTTGGCGGCAGTTTAATGCTCCCTTTTTTTTTGTACTCTGGGATATGCTCATTTTTGTGGAGGTTTATTAATACTGTTTTTCTCCCCAATATACCTTGTTGTAATGAAAAAGCTAATTAAAAAAGTGCATTTTCCCAAGATTTTTGCAACAGCTTTTATTTTTTCCGTTGTAGGTCTACGAAGTGGTGGAACGTGTAGCAGAGCTCTACAAGATGTGGCCGAAGACGTGGGGTTCACAGGATGAGAACAGTATCGGAATAGTATCACCTTATGCAGACCAAGTTTTCAGAATTCGTACAGAACTTCGTAAACGACGGTTGCATAGCATTTCTGTGGAAAGAGTGCTCAATGTTCAAGGTGAGAGACTTCTTCAATAAGCAGGCTTGACACTAGAAAATTTGACAGTTCTGTTATTAACGGAATTGTGTGTGTTTTTGCAGTTACTCTTGTTAAGAGTGATTTGCCTTGAAATGGTTGCTTTGTTGGTCTGTCTTTTTTTCTGTGTATTCTGACGAGAGGACATGAAAAAGTGTACATCAGTAATTTGGTGGTGAAATGATTAGTTGTGCTATTGTCCTGAAGCATTAAGTACAAGCATGTAGATGTGGGTTGTTATTCCAGCGTAGGTTTCTTTTTCTGCAGGCTTTAATAGTGGTATCAGTATTACCCAACTTTTCCGATCTTACAGAATTTCAAAATTACCAAAAATTTATTGATGATTTTGAAAAAAGTCACGGTAGCTCAGAAACTAGAGGTGTGCCGATGTTGGCATCGGATATACAAAAATTAGGTTATGCCGAAACCGATATTTTCCGACAGTGGTATCAGTGCATCCTAGTTTTTATGCTGTGGCAGAGTCTTAAGCATTTCTTTGAGTCAGCTCCTGGTATTACTTTTTATTCCAGTAATTTTCTTCATTGATTGTAGGTCTTGCATAGGAAGCAACCTAAAAAAAATTTGTTTCGCATGTTTTGACTGGCCCAATTACCCATCTTCTGATTGCGATTTATTCCATTCATGAGCCTTAGTTTTATGCTGTATGGTACCGTAATGGACTGAATATGACGGTATTTTTTTTAATTTGTTCCATTAAAACTACCTCTTCGTCTTATATTAACGTCCAATTAATCCATAACTCTACAATTTTGAGTGATTTTGAAGTTTGAATATACCTTCGAATCCACAGCTATCCATTGGTGCTAATGAGAAGTTAGTAGCTCAAATAGTTTTTAATCCTTTAACGAGCGAGTTAAAAAAAAATTGTCGTCGTGCACGGAGCGAGTTTTTTTTCGCACCTATGCCGGAGTGAGGCACTAACGAAATATTTATTTTTGCGAAAAATATTGGACACGATTATCTTAAAATTGCTACGTGCACGCAACAGATATTCATTACTTTGCACAGAAAAAATCAGATAAATTGCTTAATAGTTTCGGAGAACCAAATTTTTAATTACGGGCTGTAATGAACTAAAAATTGAAAATCCCCCGTGTTGAAAAAACGCGTCTGCAAGTCGGCGATAGTTAGGCTAAAAATTGCTGTTCCCACCTGATAAGCGGTAGTGTGGCGGTTTATAGGCTCCTTTTCCAATTTAGTTGTGCATCGCAGCTGCTGTTTTAATTTTTTAATGTTGTGAAACATCATCTTTCTCGTAAGTTTCAACAGCGAACACTGAACACAAACGCTCACGTGAAATCCGAAGCGCGCTATGGCGGCTATTGATTGTGAAATCGCGCCAAACCGGTCACGTGGTGCCAATTGGCCAATGGGGGAACGCGATCTTCAATTCCTTTGGAAATACAGCTGGAAACAGCCAGAAACCGCTTCTTACATTCTACCCGATTGGCCAATGTCAAACGGTCATCGAGAAAATGTGTTGACAGGCCCGGATAGAGGGGAATTCCAGCTTTTCAATGAACCCAAGATGGCGGCGCCCAGTCAAATGCTACAAACGCTACCGCTGATCGAAAATGACCAAGTTTTTGCTTTTGAACTTCAGAAAAAAAGAACGAACACCACATTTTTGCAGTTTTTAGTGAGACTACACTCAACTAAAGTGCTTTTTTAAATTATAGACATCGGTAACAACGTTTTGCTTACAGAAATCGTTGCACAACATATCGGGTAGCGAATTTAAGCTTTTCTCATGTCGATATTTTGGCCGACAATTGCATTTTTCGACCCGCACTTCCCCATAAAAGTTTCGACGTATATATACGTCGTTGCTCCACTTAGGCCACATCGTTGCTGACGTATATATACCTTCATGCTGCTTAAAGGGTTAAATGTGGCATAACTAAAAATGACTTAAATTGTCACGGAGTCCACAGTTAAAAAAAAAAAAACTATATGAAGAAAAATATGATTCTGAATCAGCGTTGGCTGAACTACGCTATGGTACTAACTATATTGGTAATAGAGGCATCTTGGGTGAAAGGCGTCCACCTTATAATCGTGCCTGTTTATTTTTATTGAATTTATGAGCCCAAAACTGCAAATCTCCTTATGTTCGGGCCACATACAATCTGGCCAATATGGTATTAAGGAGTAGACACAAGACTAGCCAACCTTAATCCTAAATAATTTATAATGTCCTAATAAATAATCGCTCGGAGCCTTATGTGCATATATGAAAAGCTTTGTGATCCGAGAATTTTTTTTCCTTTTTTTTCGGAATGATTACGGTGTTCCTTTAATGTTAATTACGGGATAGTTTTGTACGTGTCCTACATTAATTCTTTTGATTGTGTCACATCAAGAAAAGAAGTATATTTTGTTGTTTCAGGTTGCTCGTGTAAAACTAGGTACTGTTGCTAAGCAATACCATTAACAGGTTTTTGTTATCTTTACAGGCAAGCAGTTTCGTGCAGTTTTTCTAAGCACAGTAAGAACAAGGCACACATGCACTGGAACCGATGAAAATGAAGAAATCAACGATTATGGCTTTCTATCAAATGCTAAACTCCTCAACACCGCAGTAACTCGTGCCCAGTCTCTTGTGGCTGTTGTTGGCGATCCAGTAGCACTTTGTTCAATTGGCAAATGCCGCAAGTTGTGGGAGAAATTCATTGAACAGTGTCACGAGCACAAAAGTCTGTACGGTATCACATGGAGTGCCATTCGAGCCCAGTTGGATGGAGTAGAGCTAAAAAAAGCATTTGTTCTCAACCCTTTGGCCCCGGAGTTTATTCCAAATAGGTTGCGCCATGGTGAGCCCTTCGAACCATACGCTGCTTATCCACCCTCTCAGAATGCGGGTCCTCCTTCGAATTGGTTCGGAAATCGTCAATATCTACCGCAGGGAGTTTACTCGCCAGTATATCCGTACACGTACCCACTGTCTTACTTGTACGGACTACCACCTTCGTACTTGGGTCAACCCGTTGTGATTCCAAATGTTGGGATGCCTCCCTGGGGGATTCCAAATTCTGTGTTAGCAGGGAAGAGGCCTGTTGTTCCGCACGTATTCCCTCAACCTCGAACCGCAGGAAGACCACGGAATCTAGAGAAAGAATCCGACAGCGGAGGTGAGAAGTCTTGTTCGCCGGAGACGGTGGGTATGAAGCCGATGCATAACGGAGTAGCAGCAGCCCGTGTGAGGAAGATGAAACCATCAGCAGCGCAACCGAGAGGTGGTGCTGCCATTCGGAATAAGTCTTCGACAGAGCGAAGGGATTCCCGCAGGAATGGAAGGGATGCGCAGCCATGGACGCGGAATTTGCCATGGTCGAATCATGATGCAGAACTATCTCCAGCAGTGGATTCTGGCTCACACAAGCAGTTCCAATTGCTGCCTGGGGTTCATGTCCCACCAACGTCGTCTCCACTATCATCGATGACTCGTTGTCCAAGTAGTGTTGAAGAAACCCGAGAAGCATCAACAGACGAAAGCGGACCTGAAAACGGTTCGTGGTTTGGCGAAACGCAAGTAAATCAGCGATTACTCCAGCTTGACATCAACAGCGAACCTCGGAACACTGCCAACAATATTGCCCCCAACACAAAGCAAAACACAACTGTGAGCTGGGTCCAGGAGCAAGAAGCATCTCCCAGCACAAGTCAAGGTGGATTTGTACGAGATGGGCGACTATTTCAAGCCAAAAGTTTTGATTTGAGCATGGAGAGAAACAACCAGCTGGATCAGAAGAATGTCTTGCAGTCAGCATTGTTGCTTCAAGCTTTGCGACAAAGCAGCGGAATGTCTTGGTCGCAAGAACAGGAAAATGTAATGGTTCCACAGCTGGATCTGCCTAGCCGTGTGACCACCAACGGCGAAACGGGATTCTGTCAACCGGAGAGGCAAAACGATGGATCATGGCGTGAACCACCACCGATTCCTCTATACCCCGATGAAAGGGTGCTGATGAGAGCACCACCTCCCACCCTTGAGTCTTGGACTAGCGAGAAACGGCACTGGCCGCCCCCGCTTCCTCCTAGAAGCATACCTATGCCCCAGGTACAAAACAATGTCCCCCTTTACCTGAGATGTAGTACCGAACGTTCGGAACAACCTGTAGTCTCTCAGTTTGGTTCTAGTAATAATGTGACATCCATGCGGACTGAGACAAACCCCATTCTAACAAAGCAGTTGGCTAGCGACCTATTACTGACGTGCAAAACCCCTTATAATGAATTGACGGACGATTATGATGATTCATCTTCCAGGGTAGATTTGCAACTGATGTCAAATGGCTACTCACCACTTTCCCATCCTCCTTTAACATATGCCGGTGTGGTGCGAGCGACGCCACCGAAAACGTCCATTTCACCCCCAGGAATGGAATCGTCCGAAGGCAAGCAGGCAGGATTGTATCGATACTTTTACTGACCTTAGTTTTGTGTTAATTCTGTAGCATTATTCAACTCTTTGCAAGATTAAAATTCTTTCACCCCATGATAAAAAGAAAAGGGAAAAAAAAGGCCTGGCATCTTTAGGATATGTGGCCCGTTTGTGGTTCAAGTGTGCAATTTGCTGTTCGGTTGTATGAAATTTGGCATGTAGGTGCTAGATTTTTGCACAGGCTGTATATTATGTAGATTGTCATGGTTTTGTAAGATTTGTAATTGGTGTGCGTGGTAATGGGGCATCCCATTTAGAGAAAACAGAACTACTTATAAATTAATTTCGTTAGGTTTTATTATGTTACGAAAACCATCAAATTGTGGTCTTACATTTTCGGCAGCTTTAGTTGCCTCCTGCGAGAAAGTCGCCATGGATAGTTTAATTATCCCAGCCACTTTTTTTTTTCCTTTCCCTGATGTTCCTTGTATTTAGCGCCACTTTAGTGTGTAGTCAAAATAACGTAAAACTGCTAAGTATCGAAGAGCACAGCAATTTGTTTTAAAATCTGCTCGTTCTGTCGAAGCAGATATAAAATTGAAGTTGTATGTCGTTGTAGTACTGCAGGATTGGACGTAGTTCTTTGCTAAAGTACAAACTATTTTATTACTTTTAAAGTTTTAGTATACCTTATTGTTTTATTTATAAGTTACATTGACTAAGTCTTCTGTTTTTAACTTTGCGTTCGGGGCATCACTGATACCAGATGACCTTGCTAATACCATATCGCAAATTAATGTTTTGCTAAGCACCAAAAGCAGTTATTCGAATGACTGAGAGCTAACTGGAGCTTTCCTCCCCTTTGAAAAATTGCAACGTGGTAAATTGTACAATTCATCATGGATCCACATGTTACAAAAAATTGCTTTCGAATTTTGACATTTTAGGGTAATGTGCAAAACATTTACCCTTACGAAACAACAGTTAAAGATTGTTATTTAGTTTTCTCTTGTTCAGTATTGTATCTACACAGTGAACCACGTGTTTAGAATTAGAACTGTATTCTGCTTCCAGAAAAGTATGGTCCCCACCCCATTATTCATTTTGTTTCACTCCCGCTTTATTGATGCTTCACCATGCTAAACAAATCTTTCATTTTGTCTTTTCCACCACAGATTCTAATATCTAAAATTTTGTTGCTAGAATATTGCTTTTAAATATTTTGACTTGGATAGCCGTATTAGCATATTACTTGTCATCTCTTAGTTTTATTTTGTACATCACAACTAATACTTTTCTGTGAAACAGTTGCATAACAAATCGCTAGGTGTTGCTAGCAGTGTCTAACAAACAGTTCATTTAAGTTCAGTCTATTACTGTCAACAGTAGACAGTTTACTGCCCTCATTCTTTATATTAGGCGTAATTTGATTTATTTCTGTGCTTGCAAGCATCCAGCAGCGTTGGGAAATGGTTGAATTTAGCTAATTTTTTTGTTAAAATTCTTCATATAGTGAATTATCATTGCCGTTTTACATTTTGTAATATAATAATAAAAAAAGGAAAAAAATAGAAAATAAAAGAAAAAAACTGTATATTTGCTGACTAGCCATATTTACTGCAGTCACGGGAAAAAAAATGTGTCATGCAGTGTATGGAGCAAAGTACCCAAAAAAATTTTTAAAATATATATATATAAAACGTCCCCAACCCCAGCCACCCAAAAAAAAAAAACAAACTTCTACAACAAAGGTAGCAGACAAGTTAGGATAAAACTATAGTTTTGTTTTTTATTTCTTTTATGTAGAGTACCTGTGTCATTGCAAATAATTAACACTACCAAAAAAAAAAGTATAATAAAAAAATATAGGATATGGAACATTGGGGAAAGGAACACATTGCTGTTCTGTTTGAACTTAAAAGTGGGGGCCACACCTCGTACACGCCCATGTTGTTTTTATGTATAAAGAATCTCGATGTGTGAACGTCGTTAAAATTTCTAATGATGACAAAACGTTGTCGAAACGATTAAAGTTGGCTCGACTTTAGAATAGTGATTGAAAAGCGAACAGGATCATGCACAGCGCTGCACACTTCTGAATCGATTAATTCATATTGAATTTTTGCCCAGTGCTAGCAGTGTTCAATCCGGGAGACTATTTTCCTCCATAGCACATCAGTTTTCTAATTTCGTATACTGTATGATGTAATAATAAATCAATAAATAACAAAAAAAAAAAAAAGAATTGATTATATTCCTGTGTAATATATGTTCGTTTCTCTTGTGAAAGTTCCTCGTTAGTTGGTAGATTGATAATAAAATACTGTGAAATTCCTGTTTGTGGAATTTAAAAGGAAAAAAATATGTATTTCAGCAATTATGCACTTCTTTAATTTTTAGCATAACGGAAGACATAATTCCATCGTGTGGCATTCGAGTATTGTCCATTTGGCATAGTGCTTGATGTAGCAACAAGTTGCGCATTCTTAGGTTCTTTTTGTATGGTTTGTATTGCATTCAGTCACTACAAAAGTGTGTAAAACCTATTTGTACAGTAAATAAAAACAACAGATTTTAACAATGGTTTTTGTGGGTTATTTTTGTGTCTTCACAAAATGATTGCTCTATCCAAATTCATTTTGAATATTACTTCATGTCTGCTTCTATAATCTGGTCGTGCCTTGACTAAATATAGCAAAGCTTTCTAAAATGTATTGGGCATAGTAATGCTCAAAATCAATCCCTTATGTAACGAGAACAATCTTTGGATACTTTTAGGCTTAAAGTTAACCAAGTACTCGTTTAGATGAACTAGCTTAATTTTTAATTTAGGTGCAAACCTATTTTTGTTGCCTTTTGGACTTAAATGTCAGACTTCCTGAGCGGGAATTAAACCCTCAATCTGGACCAAAGCCATACTGTAGTCCATGTCAGTATGGTTCAGCGGTAGGGTTTCAGCCTTTGGTTAGAGCGTTCAATTCCGTTTAGGCAGTCTGATGTTTAAGTCCAAAAGGCAACGGAACTAGGTTTGCATCAGTATTTATTTAGCACTCATCGAACCGATAAATAATTTTTGAATCCAAAATGTTTTGGAAGCAAAGTTGAGTAACAGACGGCAACACCCAGGGATTCAAATCTGGAAACTTGCGAAGCACTTCGTGTTCTATTATAACTCGTGGAGAAGAAAAAGGTTAATACTGAACCAGGTTCGTGTGGTATATCACTACTGGAAATCTGCTCTGTGCAACGATGGTTTCCACAGCTTCCGCCTACTTAATCTAGGGCCTTATTACCACTAACACAGCTTACTCGCGTGAAAAGTCAAGTCCATATACACATAAACCACATATACCAAGATAAATTTCCATTACTTACCAAAACCACATACCAACTTCACTATTTGAGCCCTAGCGCAATTTTATTTTTAATTTAGTATTAACGCTAGTGTTAATTACTTAAGAAAAGTCTGGCGAATGCTTAAGATTGAAGGTTGACTGAGGTAATCGCATGAATTAGCAATGAATTTGTTGGGAGTCTTTTTCTGGAGTGCTCGATGAGTCCATGTTGGAGGTTCGAAAAGATAGAATGTAGGAAGGAAGTGGCTTAGTGCTCGTGCACGTGTCACCGTTATATTTATAGTAGCAGTTTCCCATCAACTTGAATTTGTTATTTTAATTGATGAATCGATCAGCTTGTTTAGTACAAAAATTCTTGAGCCTAGCAATTGAAAGCTTATTGCGAGTTGAACTTGGCTGATTGTGTTGCCGCGTTAGTCACTTTTGACACGCGTTGTTACCGATATTTGACAACTGATTTTGACACTTAAGATTTAGAAGTAAAAATCTTTCTTAGCTGATTTTAATGGTAACCGGTGAATAGTGGTTACAGTTTTCAAGTGGATTTTCGTGCATCAAGCACTTAGTTATTATTTCTTACCTGTTTTTGCACTGATTGATTGTGATTGTATTTTAAATATTGAAAAATCGTTTTTGCTTCTGCATAGTTTTCGTGAAAATTTTCAAGTAATTAAGTTTGCGTAGCGGGTTTTTACGGGATTAATGTATGAATTTTGACGCTAAAAGATTCCCCAGACTTTTCAAAAATCTTAACTATAACCGGTAGGTAATGTCACTCTGCTGGAGCAGTCAAACTATTAAATTATTAGTAGATAAAAAGCTCAAACGTCCCCATAGCATCCTTAATTTTAACTTGTTGTTAGTGCGCGCCTTCTTGGTATTATTTTTGAATGATTTCTGAGAACCTTGATTATTGTATGAATAAATAACTTAGTTTAATGAATAATTTTCACTTACCTTGACGAAGCGAGGGCGCTTCTTTTCAGGTGCGAGACCTCTGCAACGACGGTTTCCACAGCTTCCTCCTACTCCTTAATGTAGGGCCTTAGTGGACCTCTTTACCTTGATGCTATGGCTCCATGCTATGTATTCTGTATACTCTGTATCTTTATTAACGTATTCCAGTTATGCTATGTACTTTGATGTATGGTCCAGTCCCTGGAGATCAGTGGTCAGGATGGCTCTGGCCTTGCCTGCCCCTAGGGGTAGCTGCTAGCAGAGATGGCTCATGGGATACTAGGATATAGTACAGGAAGTACCTTGCACCACCAGTGGCATTACTGGCTGCAGCTCTAGGTACTTAAGGCCTTGCAGCTCCCTTCAGCCTCACTCTGGGAGCTAGCCCCCTAACCAGCTAGAACTCTTCCTGAAGCGTGCCACTTTGCTAGAAGCCCTGACTAGAGCATCCTTGAACCACTGGACAACATCTCCTAAGGACAGTCCAGTGGCCCTGGAATAAACCCTGAAATCGCCATCCTTTCTGGCATTTTTCCTTGCACCGGGCATAGTGGGGTTGCATCTAACATCATGCCCAAAGTGTGACTCCAGAATTGTTTACCTAATGATTGTCGTGGTAACACATCTTTTCATCCTTTAGTACATAATCCAGCTGATCAAATGCAGAATCTATAATTTGTCTGTAAACACCATGTCGTTAGCCAACTGTCTGGAGCAATAAGATGAGTATTGTGCAAACTAATGTTGCCGTATGTATCATTATAACGCATTTACCGCATGGCAGGTCCTCTGGTGTATGCGTGCTTATGGACTGGCTCTACGACCTTTGACACGAATCACTTTTGTGCGCTTAAGCAGTGTAAACGCCTGCGTATTGGAATAGCGTTTTCTGAAAAGAAATGGTACTCTTAGTTGTGACTGTTAAGTCCATAAACCAGATCTTAGTCATGACTGTGGTAAATCACGCTGGTCTTCATAGTAACCACTTCGCAGCCATATTTGAGTCGTTCACACCCACCATGAAACTGGGCTTGTGCATGCCTTTTCGAAGCAAACTGTCGCTCAACTTGCAGGTTCGACACAGCCAGAAACAAAAAAGAGAGCCCATGAATCGGAACGCTACGTAGCTCAACTCATTCCATACAATCTTAACGCGTCTGCCAAAAGTCAGTTGCTTCCAATCACTCAGAGGAGGCACAAATTTCCAATTCTTCCCAACAGTCACTCCAGGACCACCTTCCGGGCAGAAACGAACAGCTCAACAAGTTGCTTCAGACCCCCTTCAAAATAATGAGTGTAGTTTAACGTCTATCGTATACGACCACTTACAGCCGCACACATAACGAAAGCGTAGTGGTGCCTGTGAGCAACCATAGGAAGTCGTTTTTCCATGATGCAGGTTGCTTAACCATACTTCTCGTATGTGTCCTCGCTAAGGATGTGGCATTTTGGTCTAGGTCATCACTGTCATTTGCCTCTTCTGGGCCAATGCCGTCACTAGAGCCATCCTCCTGACCCTCAATGACGCTCAGGTCCTCTTGAATGATGTGTACCCCTGCTGCTCTTGGTGCGCCTGTAATCCATCGGGTGCCGCTTCGACATTATCCACGAGAGCCTCCTGTTCCTCTGACTCATCAGGTAACGCTCTCACGTCGTCCATATCCTCACAACAATCACTCAGAAGAGGCACAAATTTCAAATTCCTATTAACTAGTCATTCCAGGATCTCCAACGGGCAGAAACGAACAGCTAAACAAGTTGTTATACACCCCCTTCAAACCGGCGTTCCCCAAACAAAATAATGCGTGTAGTTTTAAACAGCCATCGTGTCCGACCACTTATAGAGGCACACATGAAATCGTAGTGGCGCCTCTGAGCAACCAAACAAAATCAATTTTCTCGGACATGTGCTTGCTAAGGATGTGGCACTTTGGTCTAGGTCGTCACTGTCGTAGGCGGCTTCTGAGCCAATGGCGTCATCAGAGCCATCTACCTGATACTCAATGACGCTCAAGTCCTCTTGAATGATGTCTACTGCTGCGTTCCGTCAGGTGCCACTTCGTCATTATCTACTAGAGCCTCCTGTTCCTCCGATCCATCAGGTAATGCTGCCATGTCGTCCGCATCCTCTCCAGCATTGTCAATGTCTGTAGGTCCATAGCGATCCATGGTTAGTGGATGGAAGGTTCCATATCAGCGACGTTCACAGTCCTAGCATCAGACGTATCATTCGTTGCCACTACTTCATAAGTAACTGGCCTTCGTTCGTAAAATTCTGTAAGGAGCTTTGTACTTTGTGACTAGTTTTGGTGTGAACCCAGCTTGCGCATTTAATCTTGAATGGTTCTTGATCTTTATTAGCTGGCGTTTCTTGAAGTCCAATGGTTTCCTCATGGTTCTGTTCGGCATTCCTGTACTGTCAGAGTTGTCTAATTTACGAGTAGACTCAAGAATCTGCAGTAGGTTTCTCCAATCCAGAGAGAAAATGGAGTCTCTACTGCACTGGTATACGGCGTGGTCCTAATGTCATACAGCAAGGATGGAAGCAGTGGATCCCATCGATCCGGATTTCCATGGGCAAACGCTCTTAGACAAGCTTGTATGGTCTTATTTACGCACTGTCTCGTTCACTTGTGGGTAGTACGTCGCGGTCCGGTTGTGGTTGATTCCTTACAACTGTAGCATTGCTTCAGACATCTTCCCAATGACGACTGTGAGATAGTCTGATAACCACATAATCTAGGGGACTATTGTCAGCCATCATAGCCAGCAAAAACTTGGTTGCTGCTGTCTTCGCTGTGGTGAATCTCGTTGGTACCAGCCATATGACCTTTGTATAGTGTACACCATACACAAAAAATTGGGGATTACTGGTTGCATGTCTCCTGCTTTCTTGGTGCGCACGACCTTGACCACTTGGCAGATCGCACGTACCTGACCGTGTCAGAGAAGAACCTTGACCAATTGGCTGTTTGTTTAAGCCTGGCCCGAGTGTTGTTTATCCCAAGATGCTCTGCTTGCTGGTGATTGCGGCAGGCTTGCAGGTAAGTGTGGTGGAGTGACTTCGGAACATAGAATCTGAAGTTTCCATTGATTCTTCCTCTATCTGGAGCCAGCAGTTCTTTATAGTAAATCAATCCCTCTCCGTCAAAGGCATACTTCTCCAGCACTCTCATCAGGAAAGGCTGCTTTCTTGCGACTCGCTGCCTGCCATGGTTTCACGAGTGCTTGAGCACTCTGTCAATTTCCGGGTCTTTGACCTGCTCCTCCTTCAGCTTCTTATCTCAACAACCGGATATCATCGGAGATAGGTTCGCTTTTCTGGTGCTTCGATCCCTAGGAGTCTGTAGATACAGCATGTCTGCCGGAGGATTCGTGGACAGCGTATAAGCGATGACATTCTATTTGCCGGATCGATGTACAACCATGAAGTTGAACATCTGAAGCCTGATTGCCCAACATGCAGTACGTCCTGATGTCCTATTGTGTGATAGGATCCACGTGAGTACTTCATTGTCAGTAATTAGCAGAAAATGAACTTCAGTGATGTAGTGTTTCTACTTCTTCACAGCGTCCACTGCAGCTATTGGTTCCCCAGGCGTTCTCATCCTTGAGGGTGCGGCTAAGACCGTTCGCTACCTGTCATGCTGCTGGAAGATCATCTCCTCAACACCCTTGTCCGAGGCATCTGACTCGATTATAAATTCCTTGACAAAATCGTTTAGTCCTAGAGCTGGTAGAGTTCAGAAGCTTTTCAGTAATCAGAAAGCTGCTTCGTTGCCATTGGAACCGTCCGTCCTTCTTTATTAGTTTGTACAGCCGCGCTGCTAAATCTTCAAAGTCTCTGATGAATTTTCTGAACAAATTCACGAATCCCAAGAAATGTGCACATTCTTTTTCAATTTTTGGCGAGGGTAGTTCCTTTGCACAGTGCTACCTAGTAATCTCAGGTCCTTTTGCCGAGACCTTCAGACCGAGAACCGACACTTCTGTCATGCAGAAATTGTACTTGTTCAGTGTTAATCCATGTTTGCTGAGTACAGCAAAGACCTTTAGTCCCTGGATGTGTACCGGAAAAGGTTCGCGTCACGATGATGTTATTAATGTACAAGATGCACACTGTCCTGATCAGACCTCCCAGTACGATCTCCATCGTGTATTGAAAGGTGCCGTTTAATGTCTTAAGCCTGAATGACATCACCTTCCACTTGAACATTCCTCGATGGCAAATGAAGGTGGTCAATTCCTGCGATGCATCAACCAGCGGGATGTGATGGAATCCTTGCACTTTGTCTACTATGGAGACGTACTTACTACCTGCCTGAAACACCTCATCTGATCTCGTCATTGGAACCATCTGATTTAATTTGAGAGTCAGTTTCTTGTAATCTAGCACAGGACAGCAGCCTCCTCCATTCTTCTTTCACTTGAGGAAAAATGGAGAGCCGCATTCACTATTGAGCCGCTAGCCAGTGACTCGTTGACCATTTTGTCAATCTCTTTTCAAATTTGTAGATTCGCCTGGTAGACTCGTTTGAGATTGTGGAATTAGGTACACCATGAAACTTGATATCGTGTGACATGGTTTTCCTGGAAAATGCTGCTATGCTTCTTGAGGAAGGCTTGTATCTACTCGAAGTGGCTGTCCATCATTCCATTGAATTCTTCTGGGCCCCGAACGGTTTGCACTCTCCAAATCTGGTTAGCCTATGGTGTCGTAAGGTTGACTCCTCGCTGATATAGAGGGGAGCACAAACCTTTCATGCTCAGGAAAGAGTTTGTCGTTGGCCCAGTAAATTGGAAGATTCGTCAGTTTTAGGAAC
Organism: Lithobius niger; assembly: GCA_023313725.1. Lineage (NCBI taxonomy): Eukaryota > Metazoa > Arthropoda > Chilopoda > Lithobiomorpha > Lithobiidae > Lithobius > Lithobius niger. The sequence continues at coordinate 98,978 of JAHWFP010041154.1, forward strand.
GACTTCCGTAAGATGCCTACGCATGCAAGGTTTTCGTCGATCTTGAACGGTATCGTCGGATATTTTCTATGAACAGTGAAGGGCATGTCGATAATTCCGACTGGTGTCCCATTGTGAATCAGTCCCTTCATACGGTTATATCAGAGCGTCGGGCCAGATCGAACCAGGAAGCCGCGTAGTGCTGCGTGTGGATTTTTAGTGTTGGAATCATGTAACCAAATTGTGAGTGGGGTAATTTTATTAATAATTTGAACGTTATTTATCAAGTAATAAAGAGCGGGAACAACTGGACGTAGTGTTTTATTAACACACAGACACTACCAGTTGCAGGTCGCTTGAAATTCCAGAAACAGAATGGAACGAAACTCGCACCTACGAAAACGCACGATTACATGGATGCAACAAGTTTTACGTTACAGCCCTGTACTAAAAATCATAATTACCAAGTGCAAAATATTAACTGGGGGAGGCCACACTGCAATATTTGTGAGGGTGTCGTTAATAGCTACAGGGGAGTAAGCTTAACTAGTTTTGGCTTGAAAAGTGACTTCATCCAACGCTAAGGAATCGTACTGTTTTAGGCATGAAAGAATTTACCTAAACCAACCTCTGAGGAAAAATAATACTTACGTTGCTAGATTTGACCCTTGGTAAAATTTGAGATTAATTTCCCCTAAGTCTAACCTTAATGGAAGCCTACATTTCAACTTCTGTATTTTACAATCCAGCCCCCAAAATTACTTTTATGACAAAATATGATTTTAGCACCGCTCAACTGACTCGACTGGAAACACTTATGTTCATTGGCAAGAATTAGGTTGCGTTCGGACAAAATTCATCTTGGATAAATTTAGGAATTAGACGGTAATTATGCGTGGTTAAAATTTAGGGCTTCATCGGTGTGATTTTTGTAGTCAACTAACTTTTTATTCGAACAAATTAACAATACAACATGATCATCGTATACATTCGTAATATCATTGTTGAACAGCTCGTTCACGCAATAAATCATACAATGCCCACTCAGAAAATCGCCAACTCTTCCTCTTGCGACGATAGCCATGTGACGTGGCTTCAAACTAACTTGCTTTTGATTCGCAACAGAGGGGAACCCTAAGTTAAGCAAGCAGCAACAGCCCATAGGTCAGCGTCCTCATCTCCGAACCAAGTGAATGCCGGTTCGAATCCCACGACTGACCTATCAGATGGGACTAAAAAAAATGTTCCACGTTAGTTCGGATCTTATGAGTTTATATAATGTTTTACTTCGCCCAGCATTAATTGTCTTATTAACAACACTCCCCTTTGTTTGGCTCCCTAATTTTCGTCACTTTTTGCAGCACAACAGTCCATTTTAAGGTCCACTACGCCCATAGTGCTTATGACAAGTGGACCAATGTGTTAGCTTTTCTCGGAAGTCACTTTGTTTTTGGCTGAACAGATTGCTCTTAGGTTGTCAACCAGCATGGTATTGAGCTCGTCGAGTATGTTCTTTGTCCACAGCACCTCCTTTGCAGCACATCCCATGGCCAAATACTTGGCTTTGACTGTCGACAGAGCTGTGGATTTCTGCTCCCTACTTCTCCAGTAAATGGCTTCACCGCCTAGAATGCTCGTGTAGCCACTGTACTATTTACTGTCTGATGATGTCTGATACCCAAATCAGAATTAGAGTTGCATTTAACAGGCTCTCCGTTCTTCGATAGTGTAAATCTCGTATATATCTGCTATGTGAAGTTCTATAGCACTTCTGAATTCTTCACAAGGGTGAAGTTATCATCTACATAGATGCCTACTATCAACCTTCTGTCATGTTGTAGTAAACACATAGATCTGCGACTTAAACCTAGATTTCACTTAAACCTATCTCCTTGACAAAAGTGTCGAAGCACTCATTCCATTCTCTCTCCGATTGATGTAACCCATAGGTAGCCCGTTCTAGTTACGCACATGGTTTCCTTGTTTTTGTCTCTGAATAGCAACTGCTGCACCATGAAGATTTCTTCCTTCAGGGTCCCATTCAGGTAGGCCACAGTGAAGGCCATTTGGTGAATTTTCCATCCAGGTTCTATGAATAATGCCACAAGTGTTCTGATTAGCTTTATTACTGACGAGAAAGTTTCCTTGCTGGCTATGCCTTCTTTCTGAATAAAGCCTTGAGCTACCAACCTTGCTTTGTAACGTTCAAGTTCACCGTCATGGTTATACTAATTCTTAAATGCCCATTCTGACTTGATTATTTTTGTTCCTACTGGTCTATATTGGAACTAACATCCATGCATGATTCTCTTCGTGATTCATCATTTCGTTCTTCGTGGCCTGTTTCCACTCTTCAAGACTTATCTTGTTCCTACTGGTCTTGGAACTAATATCCATGCATGATTCTCTTCATGATTAATCATCTCGTTCTTCGTGGCCCGTTTCCATTCTTCTTGGTCTTGGCTGTTCAAGGCCTTCTTCCAGTGACTGGATCGATTAAATTGTCCTCGGACGACTTCATGGCATTGCACTTCATTTTGTCCCGCTTTGCAGCTAGTCTCTGTTACTTGTGTACTGTTGGTTTCGTCTCATATCTTCCCTACTTTGTGTCCAGGATCCCTCTTCAGTGGGTGATGCTCGCCCTGGAATCACTTCTGTAGTCCCATCCTGAACTAGCAACTGGGCTTGTCTTTTTGAGGGGGTCTCCTGTTGAGCTACGTCTTTGGCTTGTGCTGGCGTCACACCAGGCTGCTCTTCGTCTGGGATGCCCTCAAATGTTACAAAATCCTGGCCTCCTTTGTCTTGTAGTTTTTCTTTGCATGGAAAAACCTCTTCTAAAATTTGAACATCTCCACTGACGAGTATCTTGTCTTCTTTGTAATCACATAATTGGTAGCCCTTGACGCCGTCTGATACCCAATGAGGATAGCCTGTTGTGCTCTCAGATCGAACTTTAGCTTCGCGTCATGTTTCCCAGTGACTGATCATGCTTGGCATACAATAACAAAACCGATCGTTCAGAGCGCCGTAACTCTGGAACAGCATGATCAACTAAAATTCTTATTAGGAACAGGGCACATCAACATAAGTGTCTTTGGAAAATGAGCTAAAAGCTTATGTGACAAATCAGAAATTAATCAAAGTTTGTACACTTGTTGGCTAAGTTCAACAAGGCTTATATAGCAAATTATTGTTTCATGGGTCCAATTCCTGATTCTCCTTCTGGAGAGAACGAACCTTGTTGATGTGCCCTTCTGTTACCCTCCAATCTTCTTCTTGTATGCATCCCACCTATGGGATGCTGCTGGCAGGTTTGTACAGGTCTTGGTCTCCTGCTGAGTAGCAAAGGGGTGAATGTCACCTATGCCCACTCTCCAGCCATTGTTCATGATGTCAATAACAATACTGCTCCTAACCCTGAAATCAGGTCAAAGTACGACCTCATTCGGCACCTCTGCAACACAAGAATAGGTTGATTTATCATGTGTTTACTTGCATCCCATGTTGGGTATTGTAAAGGTGCCCTCCCTCTTGGATGCTACGTTTTGATGATAGACACGTGATTTGGTACGGTGATGGATTTCATGACCTATAGCTTCTAGCTTGGCTGCCATCTCGCTATTTATAGTTGTGGAAGTTGCGCCACTGTCTAGTAATCTTACTGTTCTAATCCCTCCTCGGGTGATCGCTACCATAAGTCTCTTCATGTAACCCCTTCACACGATTCACGACTGTCATTTCTACATATGCTGTCACATCATGCCGTAGACCTGGTGTCTCACTCTCTGTGCTGTCCTTCTTTATGGTCTCCTGTCCCGTCAGTTTTTTTTATTTTGGGGGATGTTAACACGAAAGTATCAGAATTGCACATAAAACAATTGTTGTGGGAAGGCTTAGGGAGGCTAAAAGTTGTTAGCTGTGATTCAACTACAACGAACTGCACATTCACTCTAGCATCAGCACATTTCCGAGCCTCCGAAACCACGAAGCTTAAACGGGATTGGGTTAGCTTAAGGTATTCAATGGAAGGCTAATCAATAGTGGAGGAAGAACGACTTTATCAGCATTCGCAAGGAAAATGTATGGCAATTCGGGAAGCGGATTACAACGCAAGTCTTCTAACTTTAAATCAACTGAAGGTTTGATCTCACTAGGGTTAGATGTTTACAATCAACAGAATTGGATCTGCTACGATGACCGCATTTTTGTGATTGTTTCCACGTGCGAAGCACCTTAGTTACTGCCTCGGGAGAATGGGCAGCGAAATGGCACACTTTTCCGATTTGAAATTTCAAGACCGTTATTTACGGCAGGCAGGGCGAGAATCGCCGGGAGTTTTAATGTGCGCACACTCTGGATTTCCCCAGAGTTTATAAGTTCAGATAAATTCACTCAAGTCATTCTAGCAGTGAATAAAGTTGAAAATTTAGAAGCCCATATATCGGAAAAATGTTACACGTTCGTGCTCAAAGCGGTAAGGGTAAGGGTAAACAGGGTGGCACTACTTGTATTAATATGCAATACAGAGTAGCGCCCCTGGCGGGAGCTAGATGGTGCTAGGTTATTTAAAGTTATTTTACTTTACGATTTTAGCTATTATTTACTGAAGGGAAGTATTTTGCAGATAGTAAGAAACGGCGACTATCCGGAGACATAATAGGGGGAGTGCAGGCCGAGAGGTACAATAATACCAGGGGAAAATAGACAATGCGAAGGGACATCAATGCCGCATACAATATCCACGTAGAGGGGTAAGAGGCAACAATAATATTCAACTGGTTTGAGAGCTTACTCTACCGTACAAATATACAGCACCATAGCACCAGTTGAACAGCACCAAGCAGGGGTAGCAAAAACCAAGTAGCCAAGTTCGTTGTGCTTCACAGAGCAAAGGATGGGAATGGGCGTAGTAAATACTATGTAATAACTTGAGTAGAGAGACAATTTCTACTCGACATTAATAACGAGTCATAAAGAGCCATGGGATAAATACTTATGTTAATACAAAGTTTCTTGCAGTTAAATTTCTTTTGACTTGTAACCTCTTCAATGTTATGTAATCACAATATTTTAAGTATATAGGCTATGTATAAACCGTGCAAAGTTTGGATCTCTACCGGTGTCGGAATCTGTTGACTAGATTTTATTAAATTTCCTTTCAACATGTAATGCTCAAGCTTTAATTGGTCTGGTTACGAAGTGGCTCACTGTGATCAGGTAAATGTTAAGGTTATATGACGCGTTTAAATATGGTCTTAACCTAATAATATCAGTTCGGCAGCTTCGGTAGTTTATACCACTCTAATGGGAACATTGTCTGTGAGCCCACCTAGAGTGGTAGGAATGTTAAAAGCTTTCCCAGTTTGAGGAATCGGTGATTAAACAAAAACAATGCTGTCTGATTAGGGTATGACAACCCAACAACTGAGTGCTGCCCCCCCCCCCCTCTCCACCAGCCTGCCTATTTCAAGAAATTATTAAAAAAAAAAGCTTTTATGAATGTTCCATTGAGGCTTGCCTAACTAAATACTAGAGACCTGTACTAGGAAATTGAATGGTTGAAGACAACAAACGTACGTTAACGAAAAAAAAAAAAAACTAGCGTGTTTTTTATCGAACAAACGTGATTTCATGATAATATTTTGGCTTGACAATTGGTCGAAAATGTCAATTAAGGGATGAAGGGAAGAGAGTAAATTAATTCGCTATAACAAACTGAAAATAAATTTTCAAAAGATTTTTATTTTTCAATTTTCGCTTTTTTTGGGTGCGAGCCTCCACTTAAGAAGCAAGACGTAAATACACTGAAGTACCTCTGAACTTTTTTTTAATTTCAGTTTTCGGTTATCGGATCATTAAAAAAAAAATCGTTAAAAAATATATTTGTGCACCATCCACTAACACGGTTGCACGGTTGGCAGGAGTTTGGTGAGGCGCACCCAGGAAGGCGGCCGCCTTGCTCGCCTTACCCTTCCTACGGCCCTGGTCGTGAGCATGATAGTGTCCAACTGTAACTTTGTAAGTTCACACTGGAGGTAACACTGAAAGTAATCAAGATGCAAGGCGATAATCATTATGTGACAAGTATAAATTACGCTATGACCAAATGTCTATCAAGGTTAACTTGATAGAATGATAAGAGAATATTCGGCTGATCACATTAAGTTCAGTACTTTTTGTCTTCAGCCTTATCAGGCTCACAAGTTTGCAGAACACGAGTTTTTCAGTCTTACATTTTGAATTTCGCACTGCTCGAGTCAAATGTCACGTTGTGTTGACAGTGGCTCCCTCTCTGTGCTCGCTCGAATCATTATGTTAGCAAGTAAACAAGTTAATCTTTGGTGAAAACTGTTTCACAATTGCCCGGAGGATACTTTTGCCGGAGGGGGAACGTGGCACGATGTAGAGTGCCTCATACTGGCTTCCTGTGTACCTTGTAGTTATCTGTACGCTACTATGCAGCACGCATGCACAAGTGTGTTGTAGAGATGATGCCAATGTTCACTGTACAATCGTCTTCGTTAACTCATTGTTATGGGTAGTTTCCCCTAACAAAATTACATGGGAATTTAGAGCACTAATTAATATATAAATTAGGCTCATGAATATTCATGCAAATGCATACGTTAATTACAATATTAATAACAACACACATACTTAATAATTTAACAGACAGGTAATATAACAGCGGGAATTGGGGGTTAGAAGGGTTAAAGTGTTTACGAAAATGATGCAGCTTTAGAGACCAAGGTGTGGGAAGATGGGAAATGCCCACCGCCATCCCAAACTACGACGGCGTACACAACAGCTGCAATCACGATGAAACAGCTTTGAGCATACTATTGGCTTGGCTAGGTGACATGCGATTGTAGGGGAACCACGTAACCAAAACAACATATCCGCTGTCATAATAAGCAGAAGCCTTTAATCTTTCGTTTTGGGAAAGAACTTTATTATAACACATAATTGGAGCACACATTGTAAACCATACCTTCCCTAGCACTGGACACCAGATACTAATTTTATTGGCGCAATCTACACTTGGGGTTAGGTAAGAGTTATTAGCTTGTCCCCCTTCATCCTAGTTATTACAGCATAAACCTTTTGTTAAAATCATAGGGGATGTAAACGGTTAGTGGCAACTTTCACTTTGGCAGGCCTATTGTCATCCTTGAGAGGCCAGAACGATTTATGACGAATAGCTCATTGGCATAACCTCTCATAAACTAGAGCGGAAGTCCCGTTCATCTTTAGCAATTAACTCGCGAGTGGTGATCCTCTTGATACATTAAGGCATGTAGTCTGATATAATAATGCAGCTTTAGGTTCAGTGATAAATCCTACTGATTCGGAATATTGCTATTCGATCATATTTTCGCATAAGTAGTTTAAAGTATATTTCAATATTCTCTTAAACTTCATTATTTGGACTAGTTTCCAGTGGACTATTGTTATTGTTACTAAATGCATTGTATTTTGGATTTGTATGGTGCTTGGGGTAACTTGTACTGACAAATACTCATAACTGTTACTGTATACTGTAACGTTTTCCACAGTTCGCTCACCTTCATTACAGCACCGTAGAAAGGATAACTAACAGAATCATTGCATTATTTATTGCTCCAGAACACACCACTGGAATCCGTAAACTATTACCAAATTTATTCAGCTTTCCCTGGTTCACCATTCACCAGTTCATACACGGAATACTCTAATAAGTGAATATCATCCTGTTTTGGGATTTAACAAGACTTCGGACTTTATTGATGAAGATAGCTAAAACTCGGGTGATAGTTAGACATTAATTGTAATAGGAAAGCTATTTTGATGCAATTTTGTACAAGAGGTACCAATCAAGCAAGAATATGAAGGACACTGGCAGGGAACAATGTGGTGAAGGTTGTTGGGGTACAGTATGTACGTTTTCTTCTTCCTGCTTTTGAATGGCAGTTGCACGGTTTTATGTTCTTTGAAAAGTTCATTTTCTGGTCGCTGCTAGCTGTGCCATGAGCACGATTATAAAAGGCCAGCAAGGAATATTTCACAATGGGATCCACTGTCGACGCTGTTATAGGAAAGTTGAATGAAATACAACCAGAAGGCAAGTCTACGAGTTGACCAAAGTTTTACGTAGGATCATAAATTTAAGAATGATCAGTGCTTCCTGCTAGAGTGTGCGTTGAGAAGGCTGGCTACAGAACTGTAGCATAATACAAAATCAACTTAACACTGACCCTGTAGTGAGTAGGCCTCATTTCTTTTGCTTACCCTTACCAGACAGGGACCATGGTCATTTGCTCTTTCAGTAAAGCCGTCACCTTCCATATTTTCACCTCATCCCAGGTTTACATCTATACAGGTTTACAGTTGTAGCCGATGGAAGGAGGTGAAAACGTTTAGTAGTCAACTGCCAGTTATAGCGCATTAATAGTACAAAAACTATAATGAAATGATTTCACATCACAATCATCCTAGGTTCCAGAAAAAATCCACCAAAACGAAGGAGTAACCTACAGTTCAGCCTCATGGGCTTCTTTCCGTCAGAACAATGGTCGTCCTAAAATTAAGCACTTTGTGCAAAGTGTGTATCCATATACCATAGTGAGTCCTAGTTTTAGTGAGAGTGCGATTTGTAGTGTGTGGGCCATTTCAAAAGAACATGGGTGTTTATGGAAGGGGTACAATAATGGCATCTGCCCTTTGACCTGTTGTCAGAAGACTGAAGATCGCCGAGTAGCAATTCAACGGAACCCGTGACGGTAGACTACATCTGTGACTCGTATACATTCAATAAAAAATTAAGAATAAATGTACTTGTAACAAAACCAATTTAAAAACTTGGGTCAACAACATGGAATCCCGACAAAATTTGATGAAAGTGACGAAGCACAATGCAAATGTTATGACTGTGCCATGTTGGAATTGTCAGGTTTACCAAACTCAAGGATACTCACGACCTCGCCGTCAGGATGTCGAAGGCAAACTTCTCACGAAGTCTCCCAAAAATACACGCCCTACGCCGGCACCAATAAAACATGTTAAAACAAAGCAGGGTTTAATTCCTAAATTGGATATTTTTTAGCAGAGCAGTGACACAACCAGCATGGTCCATGCCCAAAAGAAAGAGGATTGGTGGCAATGCCTACTGTGATGTAAGCAGGGACGCCACCTGGTGGGCAGCTAAGGAAACTTAGTTTAAAGGTTTGGACACGACCATTAAATAAACGATTTAAACAATTATTTAAAGGAAAGTATTCTTGGATGCAAGTGAAATATGGATTTGGGTCCGCTACAGATAGATTGTGTTCCAACCTTTGAACCCCTGATTTGAGACCGCCCTCCTCCCAAAATTTCATCCTGGATCTGTTGCTATCCAGTAGTACCTTTAAACACATACTATACACGCTTGACAATCTGGTATGGTAGGAAATGGCGCGAACCATTTTGGCAGTTCGTGCCCAGACTGCAAAGATGGTAAATCAGTGCAGTTACATGCAGTTATGTGTTGCCTCTCAGTTACAAAAAGTCGTCCTAGTAAGATGCGTGTAGAGGTAGCAGTGAGCTAGTCAACCAGATAGGGCTTAGTTTTAGCTAGGGCCTAAAACGGATGTTCATGGATGGACTAACAACCGAAGAGAACTATCGTCGTAATGAGCGTAACGGTGTAACTGCTGCTTCGGGCGAACATCGAGACTTTACCTAACGAAACTGGATTACTCGAAGTATTTTGCTACAGTAACTATACCCAAGGTTATATTTTTCCCAACATGGTATATACCCAGATGAAGTACTGCAATGATCCCACCAGCCCCAGAAACACAAATGCAAGCACACAAGAACTAACCTAGGTAGGCGACAAATGCATTTTATTGTTTTATGGTTACCACTTGAGTAGCCAACCTTTGTAACTTCAAATGTCATAGGTCAAAACAAATTTGATCTATTCACGGCATTCCGTTTTTATTAATATGTAATAAAATCTTAAATAACTCTTTTGCCATTTTGCATGATTTGTTTTAATCTTCCATTGGAATGTGCACACAACATTCGTGCAAAACCAAATCAACTGTACATTCACAATCTTCAGCGAGTATAACAAAAGCAAACTAATTCTTAGACCGATGCTAGGAACCTGGGAAGCCCATACCCTTCAGAGAGTACACGCCACTGCGGTTGCCGTCACAATAGTACTGCAAAAAATATGAATAACATACGATTAAAACAATAAAAAAAATAAACAGTATCATTATTTAATTGGTTTTACAACAGCTAATTGTAGGTTGCCAAACCAGTATTTGCTGGGATCAGGGATTGTAGCAGGTTTTAGGGAGGAACTGCAGTAAAACGTCAATTTCAGTAGCACCTGGTTTAAATTAGATTTTTATTGCCTAACCGGAAATATACATTGTTAGCATTCTCCTTCTCTCAATGCTTTTGCTCCAGAGATTAAAGTTATAGAGCCACCAGTCCCACAAGCCCTGTGCACACGCGCACGTCCCTCTATAAAAGCATCTTTTATTCCTCAATGCAGTCAGTTGATGACGCTGAGGGGAGGTAGGGAGGGTGAAAGCAATGTATACTTTCGGTTATGTTTTCAGTAAACTGTTGTTTTTATTTGCCGACGACAATATCCATTACTTGTAATTAGTTAGCATTCCAGTAGACCTCATCAGTGTGGCGGCAGGCACCACCTGACGGGCTCCCTAGGGTTGCGGGCTGGCTCCCCCAAAGTTATATGAAACTCGAACAGTGGAGCGTTGACTGGGATACCCTGCGTCCCATAGCAGCGTCCACAGATGCTTAAGGGATTTATACAGTCCGCCTAGTGCCTGTAAGGTCCTGGACGATGCAGTCCTTGGCCTGGTGAGACAAATCACAAAACTAGTGATGTGTAAACAGATGAGTTCCGCCAAGACGCAGCCTGAAGAGTGGCAGTTTTTAAGATTGGACCGTTACTGTGAAATGGCCCAGGACGTGGAGATGGTTCTAAGGTCATGGGATGCATCTTGTACATTGGTTGATGTCGAAGGCTTCAGTAGGGATTAGACGGAACGGTCGTAACTGGGTCGTGACCATACAGATGTTTTCTCATAGAATTTGGCTTGATGAAAGGAGGAGGTTCAGGGTGATACCTCCCGAGATTCTGCCACCTGCCGTCCTAGAAAAACAAGGACCAAGATTTATTCCAACGTATTATCGTCCGAAACAGCGAAGGAAAAGGTCTGTCTGCAAGGGCACAGGAATGGATGTGTCAGTGTTAAGGCTAAGCCAGTTCTCTGTTACAGCGAACGTGGGCTGTAAGCGAGATGAGGAGGATCGTTTGGTACATTTAGATGTCAGAAGTAATAGGATGGGAGTAGTCCCTGAGGCGACATCTGGAAGAAATTGCCGAATCGGAGGAGAGGTCCTCACCGGAACAGCTCATGATTGATAGACTGTTTTCTTTTTGTTTTTTGAGGGCTATGATTAGAGCAGGAAAGCGAAGTATGTCCAGCAAGGTTCATTAGTAGCCTTGACATTGGGTGAACGGTGGAACTGGAGTGGCGGAGCCCTCCAGGATCCCCTGGAAGAGGTTAATGAAGAAACTTCAGCGCAATAAAGGAGGTAGGGCGTGCACTGGCCCGTAGCGAAATATAAACGGGAACTTCTTTATGCTGCCGGCTGATGTAGGTCCAGTTTTTGGGTAAAACCTGGGCAGCTGACCTGCTGCAGGAGGTCTGTCCCTTAGGAACAGTTGCAGTCGAGGAGACTGGGTTGCAGAACAAGGAAAAGCTACTCTTCGTCCCCCCTGCCCTTTTTTACGTCGGCCGGGAAGGTAAGATATTCACGACCATGAATGTCTTGGGGAAAGACAGAAGTCTGGGGTAGACGATGGCAGAATAGAAAAGGAGTGAGCACGACAGGTGAAGCGGCAACTCCATCGCAGGAGTATCCCACAAAATAAAAGACCAAATCCGATTTTGGAAGCAGGCGAGCGGGCAGGTGGTGAGGTGGTAGCAATTTTAGCTGCTATGGCGAAATTGAAAATACCACAAGGTCAGGACGCACAGCATAGCTCGAGGTAGGACCTCACGAATGGCATGGCAGGAGATCGTTGGATGTCGGACGACAGAAGGAAATATCCTGATGAAACAGAACGATTATTACTTATTACTTCTTGTAAGCAACCAATGTCTTTGGTTGGGTGGAAACATTGCTTTCGTTTGTCTATCGTGCTGACATGTCGTGGTCGAAAAGTTCGAAAGGAACGAGTTACAATAGGGACTCTTTCACAGAGGGTGCCTGTGGTTTCGGCGGGTCTAAGAGGCTGTGTATCTGAAGGTCTGGTTGAAAGGATTGGTGGCGTCTTGAAGTGTGTTTTTTTTTTTTTTTTTTTTTTAGAAACTGCTTGGGGAACCAGCAGGCAAGGATCAGGGGGTTGCGAGAAAACCCAACGTGTACTAAAATGGGTGAGAACTGAAGGGAAGGTCAACCCTGTTGGATTGGCCGATGAAAGGTGGAACAGCACATGAAGATGCTGGTAATAACATAAGACTGATTTGTCCCAACTTGCTGGAGGCGCTAATAGCCATGATAGACAAGATGCGAAAGGCCATCCGAAGGCATTGCAAAGACGCATGCATGAGTGCAGGGCGGAGGAAAACCAAGACGAATGTCGCTGGAATCCTGCGAACCAGAACCGTCGAGAACATGAGCAACAGGGCTCGTACATAGCAGACGAAACTGACTGTTATAGCCTTTCAAGGCCTTTTTAAGGCCTTTTCAAGGCTAACTTTTAACCAATTTCAAGGCTCTTTGCACAGTCGACTCTCAAAATTACCTTTTAAACTCCAGTATTTTGTCAGATGACAACGTTGGCACTATTGTGCTCTTAGTTTCCAGTGGGAAGATAAACTGTCGTAAACAATGTCGAACGTTATATGTCTTCCCTCATCCAATGGACAAGGAGGAAGAAGGAATACAGAACCCAACAGCCAGTGGAACTGTATTTTCTTGGCTGTCCCTTCTGGCAAAAATTGCTTGCACTGCACGGCGCCTCTTTTTTTCTGTCTCCAGTCTAATCCATGGGGAGCATCATTCACAGAAGAAATGGATTCGGCTGATAAATTATTTCTGCTTATTTAATTTTACATCGATGCATGTGGTGAGACACTAAGATTTAAAAAGCCCATAGCCATTTGCCTTACACCCTGGTATGGACAGGGTATGCATAGTCGAAATATGTGGGAAGAAATAGTCTGGTTTTGAAAGACTAGACCGACGAGTGAATAGTCGAGAGCTGGGTACAAAAACAAACGGCAAGTCAGTGTAAGGGTCACTGGCATGAAGAGGCCAGCCGTGAAGAGTTGCAGACCAGCCAGGCTGAAAACACAGCCAGTGAAGGACGACAGCGGGTGATAGGTATGTAGACATACCACACCACCTTTCTGATAGTTAAGGAGACGAAACAGCGGCCTTACGGAAAGGGATCTTTGTTGAAGCATCGAACATTGCACTTTTAAGCTGCGGCTGGAACAATTGACATTGATTCAAAATTTGAGCCCAAGATCTGAAGGGTAAGGGAACAAGGCCCCAGGGCAGGAGGAACAGCGATTGACACTTGATGCTGGTAGAGGCGAGACCGAAGGCATGGAACCCGTTGTGGCAGTAGTGCTGAAGCCTGAAGAAAACGAAGGGGCAATCACTGAAGGTAACACCTATGCCGGCCAAGGTGTAGGAGACCTGATGTCGGAAATACCAGCGACCGAATGGTCCTTCGTGGTTGTGGCACCAGAGTTGCGGCCTTAAGAAGGATGAAGAGCCGAGACAAGTTCCAACCTGTGTTGTTGAAGACGAAGGAGACTTGGTAATAGAAATGACAACCAAAGGATCCGTTTTGTAATCAAAAGGTAACAGCTTTAACAGATGACGAAGGCACTTTCTACCTCTTTCCTTGAAGAGGACGGAAGGCTGTTGACGAAGGACCACTTATATAATGGAGCAGATGAAAGTTCTCAATGAAGAAACAGTAATGCTGACGCCTGTCGAAGGATGAAGTGCTGAAGACGAAAACCCAACCGCAGATGGAAAAATGTGCCGGTGTTATGGCTAAAACTTCCTTTGCATAAGCACAATGATTGCAGGTGGTTGGTGGCAGGTAGCGACAGGCAATAGGCGTGCCTGCGAAGGGCCATCTGCAGCAGGAGAGCAGAGCGGTAGCCCAGCAGAGGTTCGAAACGACGACAACGAAACAGACATCAAGATGAAAAATGAAGTATGGCTTTGATGTAGCAGTCCGGAAAAAATGAAGGTGGTAATTGTGAAAAGGTGTTTCCAATGATGACGAGACACATGAAAGAAGAGACGTCTTGTTGAATCTTCTGTATTTTATGCCAAGCTGCAGGTTGCATAGCCAAAGAGTGTATGATGAGCCCAGTTTGAGCGAGCCCTGAAAAAAGAAGGGGCGTCAGAAACTGTACTTGCAATAAAGACAGCGTGCTGTTTTTGTTTAGTAGCCGAGGGGACCGCTGTAGGAGCCAGCCGAGAGCAAACCAATGGCACACTGTTGGCGAAGGGCTAAGGCTGATCGATCGACAAAGGACGACCGAAGATAAGTTTTAGCATTTAGAATGATGAGGATGGACAGCCCATGAGAGGACGTTAAGCTGAAGGGTACGAAGGTCGCCAGGGTCAGAAGCTGTTGACGAAGAGTGAAGGGTGTTTGATGATAGTATTAATGATACTGCAAGATGAGAAGGCTGAAAGATCAACCTTCGCCGAAGGCAGAGGACTTGGAAGAATGACGTACAGATCTAGAAAGAGATTGAGTGGCCCCTCCGAAGGCTGAGGCAAACTATGTCCGTTGGTGTGCCGCTTGTAAAGCATCGCAGGCAGTAATAATGGTCCTGTTGCCCGAAGGGTACGGTGGTAGCGAAGACCGAAGGTTGGAGAAGCCAAAGCTTGTAGCTTAGGTGCTAGGAAAAGGTCCGAAGAGCAAGGCATGAAGGTGCTGTCGGATGTGAAGGGCATGACTGGAACTTGTAGAAGAGAAGACAGATCCTGAAGTGGGAGGTGAAGGGCGTTTTAACACTTTCAAACTCCGGCACTTTAATGTAGAGCGAAGGCTTGCGTTAGTAGCCTTACGAACGAAAGGCGTACTATGATAGTCGATGGGTTATATCCTTTGAAATGTGGGCCACCAGCATTTGTCATGGCCGAAGGATTGACGACGAAGAGAACAGCGAGAAGTGATGAGAAGGATAACTTGTCCTCCGTTTAGTGGCGTTCCAGAGAACACCGTCCTACAACATGACACGAGAGTTGAAAGGTCAGAGGCGGCGGATGACCGCAGGAGAAGGTCTGCACCTACGGTTTACGAAGGGTTACCTCGCAAAGGATGTTGTTAATCAGTGGCGAAGGAAGGTTGTAAAACCCGCCAAGGTTCCAAGGGATATAGCAGCATCCAACATAGTGCCTTCGGGACCTGAGGTGGGCCAGGCGAAGGCACGACGAACGGGAACTAGCTGGCGAAAGCGGTTGACAGGCGAAGAAGGGAGGCTGTAGAACTGCCGAAAATCCAGGGAGAGGTAACGAAGGCCCAGCAAAGGTTGCGAGGTAACCCTTCGGGATTGAGGACGAAGATAGCCGACTGGCTACCCGAGCAAAACCTTCTTTCGGCACAAAGGAAAATGAAGGCGGTGGCAACACTGCGAAGGTAGAAGCGGAGCTTGAAGTACGTCCGAGCCGATGGGACCGTAAATAAAAGATGAAGGGCACTCGCTGACAAGCGCTTTTATCGAGAGGCGTGTGTATGCGCACAGGGCTTGCAGGACGGGAGGCTCCATAACTTTAATCGCTAGGAGTAAACGCATTCAAAGAAGGAGAATGTTAACAATTCCAGGTAATTGATATTTTCATCTGCAAATTAAAACCTTTATTATCCAAACCCCAATTATACAAACACTCTGATAATCCGAGCTCCCCTTCTTACAAAACATTCTTAGAAGAATAAGCATTAATATTGGTGCAACTAAAACATGATGAAGAGAGGAGTAAAGGTGAAGGTGAGCATTAATCCTCTGATCATCATGTTTTAACTATACCTCTTGAGGAAGTCGTAAGAACAGGATGAAATATTGAAGTATGCAACTACATATTAAGAGTTGGGTGAGCATTGTTGCGTTGATTTTTATACCGATATTTTCTCAGCTGTACATAACAATCAAACAGCTGTGAACGTGGCTTGTTATTCGAAAACATGTCCTGTTCATGGTTCGTATCATTTCACCAAATTTCATAAAATCCAAGGGCCAAATAACTTTAGTCAAATAACTTGACAAAAAATGGTTACCTAATACGCTACAAATTTATGAATGTATTCTATAGTTCTAAACAAAAAATAAAACATCACAGATTACCAACATCAACAAGATCATTATTTTGGCACCCAACTCTGATTTTACACATTTAAAATACATTAAAAACTGTAAGCTGACAACTCAGGTTTCACCTAGAATTATAAGTTTAGGAATGATCAGTTTTTGGAACAGGTGATCAGTCCCTCCTACTACACCATGTGCGTGAAAAGGTTGCCTATGCGACGTTAACACAAACTCAGCAACGCAATGATACTAACCCCTGACCTGCATTTTTTGTTTACCATCACCGGAGGGGCACTAAGCAGGGCCTATGAGGAGCTGTCACCTTCCCCTTTTTGGTGGCATGCTAGTTTTAAGTCTCCAATAATTTCTACCCCCCCCCCCCCCCCCCGAACTATCAATACACGAGTTACTTAAGTTTACTGACTTCTGGGTTGTAACTGTAGCCGACTTAGAGAAGAAGGTCATAAGCAGTTGACAAACTTGTTTTGTGGCCAACTGCAGGTCATCATGCATTAACGGTATAAAAACCGCGCGGAAAAATGCTCTTCCATCACAATACGTAATCATCCTGTTTTTTTTTTACAAGAAGTCCACCAAAAAGACGAAGAAAGCCACAGTTCAATCTTTTTGGCTCTGCCTGATCAGAGAAATCGCCGAAAAAATGTCTACATATAAAGTGTGTGTCTGCATAACATACCTAACACAGTCGTATGGAGAAAATTATAAAATCTACGACTTACTTTCAAAAACTTAGTAAACTCTGTATCCTGTACAGTTGTGCCAATGTGCTCTTCAATTGCACGTTTGATAGACCCCTTTCTACAGTGGCCAGTTGTGCGGAAAAGAGCAAAAAGTGCTTGCCGCCAAGCATCCAGTTCATTGCCCAATTTAACAATTGCATAAACATCTTTTGGACTACCGTTCGGCATCTGAAATACAATTTAAATCCCATGCTAAGTTAGCTGTTTGAACACAAGCACAAACCTAAAATTAACGACCGCATCGATACCTCTATTTATTTTTAATCGGATACTTGTCATACAAACACAAACTTGAACCAACACGTATGATATTAACAATCAACATTTAACAAGTTTGCAAACAATAAATACAGTGGTTTTCTACTGTAGCTGTGCCAGATGAAAAGTGCCGCTTTGTTTTTACTGTTAACTAATAATAATTTGTTTGAATAAGTCTTGCATGAAAACAGACCCATAAAGATTCACATAACGTCGAATTTACTTTGGTTTAATGGAAATTATTCACACTGCGTGAACTGTTAGTGTGAGTAATGAAAACAGACCAGGTTGCTTCCAAAAAAAATAAACCAACAAATTACTTTTACACACTTGCCTATTAGGCTAAAATTACAAATAAATAAGTTTCTGCTTATCCTAAAATACTTACCACTAGTTATTGACTTAAATCATTTATTTAATGATTTGTGCTTAAGCTTTAAGCTTCCGCATCGCCAAACAAGGTGGCATCCCTGCTCACATTCCAGCAGGCATTGCCACCTGTCGCACATTTTCGTTTTGCGAACTATCCAGTTCGGTGAGAGTGGCGACGGAGGGCGGGTTTACCTAAAGGTAACTATTTTAGGTTAAGTAAAAACAGCGAAATACCAAGGGCACCTGGTCGATTTTGATTTCTATTGCCTAACCGAAAATATTCATTACCAGGAATTCTAGCATTCTCCTTTCCCTTATGCTACTACTCTACGAGATTAAAGTTATGGTGTCCGCCAGCCTCGCAGCCCTGTGCGCATCCTACTGCGCACCCATCCGTACATAAAAGCGTCGCAAGCTCCTCAAAAAGTGCCTAGGTAGTGACGAGAGGGGATGTAAGGTGGGTGAAGGTAATGTAATTTTTCGGTTAGACAATAGAAACCAAAGTTGACCAGGTGCCCCTGGTATTTTGATGTTTATATATGCCTACGAAAATATCCATTACCTGGAATTCTAGCATTTCAGCAGACCTCGTCAAGAGTGGCGGCGGGCACCACCTGAAGGGTACCGAGGGTTGCTAGCTGGCTGCAAAAACAAACGTGAAGGGTTCTTCTTGAATGGGCGAGAGATTGCATTTGCTTAAGGGGGTTTAAAGAATCCGTGGTTATATTTTGTATTGGGAGAGCTACTACGACGTTAGGGCCAGTTATCTACTTGACTTTTACTGTTGGAACCACGATTTTTGGTAGAGATACTCCTGGGTTGAACCTCTGCTTGTATCTTAATATATAGGCCCCTATGACGTGGCTATGGACTCCGCCACTTGGGGGCTATTCTGTTTGAATTTTGCACTTGAGTGGGTGCAACTGGCAAAGCAGATATTTCTGACAACCACTGTGGCTACCATTGATGATTTTGCACTGGATGCCTCAGAAAACACTTCGACCGACAATCACCCTATTAGCCGGGCCAAAAATCCACGGAGGAAGACCGTTAACTACGACCCCTCTGGAACCTCTAGGGGACCACTTTTTACACCAGTTACACCAAAATCAAGTGTTAATCTGGGTGACCATGGACATCTCTCGGACCTTCTTGCCACTGCATCTAGCATTATAACCCGACTGGAATGCAAATCCATGGAAAAAGATGTAGATTCTTGCTACCATTAATTGTAAACTTTCATCCATTATCGACAGTGCTTCGTCAAGTACCTTCAATAACCTTCTTGCCCACCTTGAAGACTGGAAAACTAACACTCAGTCACTGATACAAAAACAACTATCTTCAATATCTGCAGACATCAAGGACCATATTGATTTCACGCTCTCTACTCTGAAAAGTGACTTAATCGCTCTCTTCAAACCATACAATAATGCCACTGCAATTATCCAAGGTGACCACGCATCAGTATCTCTGCATACCTTGGAACATACGAGAAACACTTTTACAATACCTCCATTTGTGATATTGACAGTAGAGGCAAGCTCCATATTAACTCTGCCCATGTTAACTTTGTAAATCCAACTACAGGCACGAATCTACCAGCAAAAAAGAAGCAAGTTCCGGTTATTCCCACTCCTAATCTCCCCCATTGCAGTACTAGGGCACCTCCATTCAATGACTCAAAAAAGCCTAACACTATACAGTGTCCGCTATACCGGCCGGGCTTCTTCATACTTCAGACAAAACACATACGCCAAACCCTAATGTTAGATCACTCTGTGATCAACAAAACAAACACTTGCCCTTTCGGCATCATTCTTCCCCACTACCATCATTGGCGATTCCCACGCCAGGAATTTACACCTTGGCGGTCACCACCAGTCCAAAACCTGGACGTGGCCAGGAAGGGGATCGGATGATATTCTTGCAAAGCTACCAGGGATACTTGACACTATTAATCAGGAATTCATTTATGGACAGAGAAGGCAGGCACCTCACAACACAAAGAAAGGAATGCCAAATCAGCGAACTATACAGGGTACTTGACCGGAGCCACCCTTTCTGTATTTAAACGCATCATCTAGTGCATCCCTTAGTCACTATAACCAATTAACCAACCCTAGACATGAATTTCTGGAGTGTAAACTCATTAACGCTAGGAACACCCCTAAAAACTTGGCATTCTTTCAAGCCCTTATGGCTGACCTTTCGACTGATATTTTCTTTGTTACTAAATCGTGGTTAAACCAAACTTACACTAACCTCATGATCGTTCGACATTTACCATACTTGCTTTTTCGTAGAGATCGTGGGTTTCATGCAGGAGGTATTTTGATTGCTTATAAACCCATCTTAACCTCATAGTTAAGAATATCTCTTTGACTACTGAAGCGATCTGTCAGCCTACCAACTTCAAAGCTAAACTTTACTCTTGGTTACCTCCCACACAGTGATCGAGACCAAGAGGTTCTTGAATTCTACACATTTTTGGAAAGGGAACTACACCCTACTTTTTCGAACATTGTCCTGAGAGATTTTAACCTTTCTACAGTTGACTGTTTTATACCATGTGCAACACTAAAACAACAAAGACTTTCTCCAATATATACAACCTTTCGGCTTTTCACAACTTGTTGACAAACCTATGCGGGGCAGCAACATTTTGGACCTGATTCTAACCCAGGAAGATAGGCTTGTCTTTGATATCAACATTGATAATAGCCTAGGAACAAGCGACCATTCTATCGTTGCTTTCCAGGTTAATTTCGAAATCGAAAAGCAAAATGAGCTAAAGGGCATCTACCCTAAAATCGACTTCGATTTACTTGGATACGTGACCGCAACACTGACTGACTGACTGTTTCTCTCACTGTACCCAATAAGCTGAAGCACTTTGGGAGTGCTTTATTGACCTCCTTACCGCGAATGCAAACTTTTGCCGTATTTGGCCGCAACGATCAACCGCAATCCGTAATTTGGGTAAACAAGCTTAAACATTGGCACGCTTTAAAACTTAATAACTGCGCCGCTAATAAAACGATGCCTCTTGCATTAACTATTCTAACGCATTAACTGCCTGGCACTCAAAGTTTGCAGAAAAAGTCATTATGGATGGCAGCATGCATTCCCTGTTTCGACATTACCGATCCATGACAGGGTCGGCTAGGCACTTGCCACCTATTTTGGTAAACAATTTCTTGTTAACTGATGACTTGGAATGGACAAACGGTTTGAACCTAAATTTTACGCAATTTGGGATACACCACAACTTACTTTTGCCAGAATATCATGGCATTAAATCGACAGGTTTCTTTAAGTAACAACAATCTAAGTTTCTGCACCTCGGATATTGTTGCAATCTTGCAGAAATTGAAACCAAGCAAGTCTGTCGATCCTGATGGTTACTCCTCCGTCTTCTACAAGGAACTTGGCTCTCAAATCGCTCCAGCACTTTCAATTATTTTTTCAACCTCGTTTAATCTGGGCGATATTCCTTCCTCCTGGTCTAAGGCAAATATTGTTCCAATATTTAAGAAGGGCAATGCCTCTCTTCCCTCGAACTATAGGTCTATTGCCCTAACTTCTGTCATATGCAAAATTATGGAGATCATCTTAAGAAACCATATTATCCAGCAATGCACTTACTTTGATCTTTTGGACTCCAACCAATTTGGCTTTTTGCCCAATAAATCAACCACTATGCAGCTATTGCTAGCGGCTTACAAATGGACCTCTGCCCTGGACTGCAGCATCTCATCTGAAGGAATATACTTTGACTTCCAGCGTGCCTTTGACTCTGTTGTGCACTCCTAACTGCTTTTTAAGCTGAGGCACCTGGGTCTCGAGGGCGGTTTGCTGAAGTGGATTGCTGCTTTTCTCCGCAACCGCCAACAACGTGTCAAGGTCGAATCGACCTATTCTGATTGGCTCCTATCACCAGTGGTGTCCCTCAAGGCTCTGTTTTGGGTCCGCTTCTGTTTGTCCTGTTTATTGGGGATTTGCTCCCAGATAGCACCTCCTCTGAGGTCCTTACGTCGAAATATGCTGACGATTTAAAGTCTGGCACTGAAATCATTTCTGCAACCAACCGAGACAAACTCACAGATGTAATCAACACTATGTCCAAGTGGTCCCTGGACTGGCAATTCCCTCTATCCCTGTCTAATGCATTTCGACCCAATTTGGAAACACTATGGATTCGCCCGACTACCAAATTAATGGTACCTCTATTGAGAATAAGCTCTCGATCACTGACTTGGGCATTCTCTTCAATTCGGACCTGAAATTCTCAACACATTGTTCTAAGATTACTACTGATGCTTTTCTACGCTTGTTCATTGTCAACAGGTGTTTCGGCAAAACCAATTTAAAGACAAGAGTTTGGACGTTTAAGGTGTATGTACGACCAATACTTGAGTATGCGAGCCTTGTGTGGTCGCCACACCTATTAAAGAACATTGACTTGTTACGAGTCAGTCCAGCAGACTGTTACTCGCTCCATACCTGAACTACGCACGCTAACGGCAGGTAAAAGACTTCGTAGTGCGGGCCTGGAACCTTTGGAATTACGTAGACTCAAGGCCGATCTCGCTTTGCCCATCAAATTATCCATGAACAGCTTCCGGTTTTCTTACCCGCTTTTTTTTTTGTCAATCTTAATAACCGAAAACGCGGACTTATCATCGCGGACTCATGGACTCATCGCGGCAAATTGAAAAACAAACCTTGAAGACAGACTGTATAAAGTTTTTTTTTCTCCAACAGGATTGTGGATTGCTGGAATTCACTTTCGCCTGCGGTCGTACATGCGACGACGGTTGACGCCTTCAAACGTGCAGCGTGTGGGGTCGACCTCTCCAAATTCCTACGACGAGCCTATTAATGCTTGGTTCATTGGGGCGGTGTGAGTGGTTTACCCTACCATTACCTTACCCATTAGCGGGTAAAACCTTTATTATTATTATTATTATTATTATTAAGAAGCGAGCGGCTCGTAAGCTGTTGTTAGCAACGAGTTCAGATCAATGGAAAGATCCCAATGGGGGAATAGCCATCGCGTAACTGGTCGCTCTATTTCGAAAGACTTGACTAGTGCAAAAATACGAAAGTTGTCAAAAGATGTGAGAACTACCTGCAGCCTTGAAAAAGAGTTGAGAGCAAAATGATACACCACAATGGTGGAGCCTTTCACACCATCCTTGAAGAGGTCGTTAAGGAAGAACAAGAAGTCTGGAAGGGGGGACTGAACCTTCCTTGAGACACACCAACGAAACCAGCGGAGCCAGCGACTGTCGTAGATCTTGTTGGTGGAAGAACCTTTAGAAGCGATGCGGGAGGCCTGTTCTTCAAAAATACCTGCTGCTGTGACAAGTCCAGCGATAGTAGCCACCCATGTAGTTTTAGGGATGGAACTTGGACTCGCGGAGCTGGGAAAGCAGGTCCAGTACGTTTGGGAGACAAAGAAGGAGGTAGACCAGGTCTAAAAGTTGAGGGAACGAGGCGATACCGCTATCTGGCGGACGATGAGAGGTAGCAGCTTGAACGGGAGGTTAGAGGTAGCCATAGAGGTATCCCAACGAAGGGTTAGAGCATCGACCGCCCAAGCATGGTCATCGGGATCGGGCACACGAAATGGCGAAGTCTATCATTATGCTTCGTGCCGAACAGGTCGACCATGGTAAGACCCCAGATGTTGAAAAGAAATTTGCAAATGAACATCTTCAAGGCCCACTCGCCGCGGATAGGGATCAGCGAGATAGGGAGTCTGCAATCATGTTCTGGCTACCCGGAATGTGAAGAGGCAGGACAGTCGTTCCCAGGGAGATGCAAAGGTGAAAGATTTCATCTGTTAGGTTGTGGAGATTGCGAGATTAAAGTAGGAAGGCTATGGCTGTAGTGTTGTCTGTATGGACTTTTCCTGTAATTAGGCCGTGGAAGTGACGAAGGGCGTAGAGGACTGCCCTGAGCTTGAGAACGTTGATGTGGTCACATTCGTGGGCAGCCAGGAACCGGAGACCTGGTGTTAAGCAATGTGTGCACCTCAATCTTGAAGGGAGGCATTCGTGAGAAGGTGCGTCCCGGAAGTGGTTCGTGTAGTGACGCCGTTTGAGACAGTATTGGGACATCTGAGACCACCAAAGCAGGGAGGCAAAGGGAAATGTCTTGGGGATTCATTGGGGGCATCGGTCCCATTCATCGATGCGGATATGGTGTAGAGGCCTAGTCATCTACCTGCCATAGGGCACGAGAGTTGCTAGAGAGTCTATAGAGTCTCAATGAGGGAGTTGAGGTCTAACGGTGTACGATGAACGGCGAAGGAAGGTTCTGATTGTTGTCAGAAGGTCGGAGATTCTGTCCAGAGATGGCATAACGGTTGCTTAGGCTAGGTCGAAGAATACACCGAGCAAGACGAACGTTTGTGCAGGGACTAGGCGAGATATCCTGAGATTGATTCCAAAGCCCAAGTGCTGGAGGAGACGAAGGGTGAAGTCCTGGTTGCGAAGGAGCACAGAGGGATCCTGATGCGGGAAAAGCCAACCATCAAAATAAGCACTTGCTTGAATCTGGTGCTGGTGGAGAGCCGCCGTAAAAATTTGTGGCGTGGCATTGAGATCGAACGGGAGGCACAGGAACTCAAAAAATGTGTAGCTGTAGATGAAACGAAAGAGGTGCCAAACAGACGCACGAAGCGGAATGTGTAAATAGGCGTCCTCGACATCGCAGGAAACCGTCATTACCCTGACGAAGGGAGTGACGAATGGAATCGAGGGCTTCCATTTTGAAGTGATAATTGCGGATCCGCTGATTCAGGGACCAAAGACTGAAAATCAGCCAGTAGCAGGAAGGATCGAAAGGTGAATGTCAGCGACTGGAACGAGATCGTTGTTTTGGGCCTGGGGAGAAATAGTGGGAACGACAGTCGGGAGTTGAGTTGCGGCCCTGTGAACGGCAAGGTAGGCCTTGAGAGGACGAAGGGTGCCAATTGTCCTTTGCACCTGGGCGAAAGGGATGAGGAGGAGGCTTCGGGAAGCCTCTAAGCGACTGCTTAGGTCAAGAGGCCTTCGGTTTATGGGCAATATCCAAAAACGGTGCCAGCATCAGGATAAGCCCCCGAAAGAACGTATCGGATTCATGGAGTGGTTGGTTTCGCAGTTCATAGCGTGTAGAATCGTTAAGTTCGGAGGTAGTATCACGAGTGACATCCCGAAGAAGGAGTGAAGAGTTGAAAAGGGCCCTGGTAAGCCAGGTAATGGAATGGAAGGTGGTAAAGTAAGCTTTACGAAATACCCGGCTGATGAGGAAGGCCAGGTGTTGGGTTTCCAGTTGAGGCGGCTCGGAAGAAAGCTTTTCACAGAGAGCGTTTGCAGCACTGTTCAGGATGATAGCTTGTGACGCAACATGAAGGCCTAAACGGAAAAGGCGGTCGTTGTCTTTGAGAACCGACGAAGGAACAGACCTTTCTTGGAATGAAGATTGCTGTGCCAAAATCTGTCTTGACTTCTGCAGTGAGAAATTCTCACTGAGGGTTTGTGTTCCTTGAGTTGGCAGATCCGTCTCCAGCAAGTTGGACGAAAGAAAGAAGTTTTTCGGCCTGGTCGTGGAGGAGGTAGATCCTTGTCTAGTTCAAGTGGGTCGACCTTGCCGAGGAGCAGACCTCCGTTACGAAGGAGGGTTCTGTGCAGGGTCGTTGATTGGCCAAGGAGAGCATGCTGGAGAGAAAGGCAGTCGCGTAGACCAAAGCCAGTGGAGAGACCACGATTCTTGACAGAGGCAGCCGCAGGAAACGAAGCCTTGTAGAGAAAGCAGTCCGGTATGATGACCTCAACGGTCTTCAGCTGGTGGTTTCACATTCTCCCGTAGATTCGGAGCAAGGTCCAATAGTTGACCGTTGAAGAGTTTGGAGGTTGCATGTAATGGTAGGAGCCGTAAACAACCGATTGTGTCAGTTGGGATGTCAGTTCCAGATTCGAGGTAGGTATCCCGCAGGCCCCAGTTGATGGTGTCTTCTTGAAAAGACGAAGCCATCTACATTAGTAGAATACAATCCAGTAGTATGCTATCGTTTCTGGATTCGACTAGCTCGCCAAGAACATACATCTTTAATGGCACCGTTTACGCAGAAAATGTGAGGTTCAAGTGTGAGCCCGCATTCAGGCTCTAGCAAAACAGTTGTCAGAGGAGAATGACAGAGGAGAATGTAGTCAATCAAGTTCCAAGCTGGCATTATCAGCGATGAATTCTGCCACTGGGAAAGTTCAAAAGCGCACCTTCTTGGATGCTGTAGGACCGCAGTTTGGTTTTAACTACAAAGATTGCAACATTTGTAATGCTATTTTCGTGAACGTTTGGAATGTGCCATCTGTGATCAAAATAATTGTCTTCCATGGACAAGTAAAAATGTAGCTTCAGTCAAGTTACAGTTTCTGTTTCACAATTAAATCGTAATTGTTATATTGTAATCTAGACACATGATTAAACTATGCTAGATTAAACTAACTTATCGTGCTCTCTTGTTTCTGTTTTACACGCCAATGTGTCACTTTATAGGAAATATAATTAATCAGTGACCATTAGTTACACCAAAGTTAAGACATTCTTTATTTAGTTCAAGAAACGATTTACTTAAAAAGCAGCTCACAATCAACTACTTTCATTTTGAAGAAAATAACTTTTTACAGCAGAAATAATTTTAACACAATCACCACCAATTTTGACTAGTTTCTTGTCCTTGAATTTTCGACGAAATCCGTTCTTCTTCTGAGGGCAACAAAAACTAACGACAAAAAGGTGTACAGCTACATGATGTTGTCTTTAACTGTCACCAGATTCAAACGATCTCCTGCGCGTCTTGACCTCTGACCTTTAGGCTATAGGCCTATGTTTCAGCTGGAGCTCCCACCGTGTATCAAGTTTCTCCCTCAACGTGGGGGGAGGATGTTGATTTGGCTCTAAGTGGGTCCCGTGATGTTCATCAGGGGGATTTTGTTCAGAGTAAATCTTACAGCCAAACCTTGAAAATCTTAAGTGATAATCTACTTTGGTTTTTTAAACTATTACTTACAATCATATTATGATTTACGCAAACCAAAATTGCAGCACAAATTCTCAGTCAGAAGTTGCACTACAGGCGAATTTTCGGTGATATCACCAGTAAAGTTACTTGTGAGTCTGTAACCTTCCTCAGGCCACTAAATTACTACTTCAGATTACAAAAAAAAATTTTCATGTCATCCATTTTGCAGACAGTCGTTATATACACTATTTGAAAATCCCATGCTTCTCAGTTGTCACTGGATGCGTCTCACTTGTCATCCTAGTGGGCCTTACTAGCCAGTTATTCCATTTTGCATTGTGGTCGAGTCGACAGATCTGGAGTGACCAGTTTATCCACTTGAGGATATGCTGGCTCCTGAGCATTCATGAAAGGTACACCTCCATTTTGAAAATGTTGGATTGCGATGGTTTTAACAGCTCGGAGGTGTGCGTCATTGCTAGTATTTGCCCTCAACAAAATGCTTGTATTTAGCCAATCTGTCTGGTGTTTGGAATATAATTCGTGCATTGCAATGCTGTTTCTACGGCATTGCTTGTTGTAGCTGAGTAGCGTTCATTGAGATGTGTGCGAATTTGCCTTTTTGTTTCCCCAATGTATACACTGGCACAGTGTTTACAGGGCACAGTATAAACAACATTTTTGGTGTGAAGGATCGCTGGTGGAAGCAGCTCCACTGGGGATGGAGAGGGATCAGGAGTGGGGGGGAGGGGGAAGGGGGTGGTTCAAAGAGATAATTGTCGAGGTTTGACTTTGGATCTGGTGGCGTACTTGTGCGTGTGTGGGGAGTGGCGGGGGTGCTTTGGGAAAGGATTATCAGGCAAGTTCGAAGATCCACTGGTGCTGGAAATGTCTCTGAGGGTTCGGGCGATTGAATTAGAAGCTCAATTTCGGGTGAGTGTCTTTTAAGTTTCTTTTGTAGCATCTTTTTCAAGTTAGGAGGATTCGTCATGTAGCATTGAATGTCGGCTTTGGCAAGTGCCTTTTGTATCTTATCGCTAGCTCCTGCGATGTAAGGAATTACTTCCATTGGTCGGTCGGAGGAGGATTTTGGTTTTCCTAATGAAGCAAAAAATGGAAACCCGAATCAGGAAAACCGAAATCGTTCTCCAACCAACCAATGGAAGTAATTCCTTACATCGCAGGAGCTAGCGAGAAGATACAAAAGGCACTTGCCAAAGCCAACATTCAATGCTACATGACGAATCCTCCTAACTTGAAAAAGATGCTACAAAAGAAACTTAAAAGACACTCACCTGAAACTGAGCTTCCAATTCAATCGCCCGAACCCACCGAGACATATCCAGCACCAGCAGGATCTTCGAACTTGCCTTATAATCCTCCCCCAAAGCACCCCCGCCACTCCCCACACATGCATAAGTACGCCAAACCTCGACAATTATATACTTGACACCACCCAGACTGGCCCCCCCCCCACTCCTGATCCCTCTCCACCCCCCAGTGGAACTGATTCCACCAGCGATCCTTCACACCAAAAATGTTGTAAACACTACCCTGTAAACACTGTGCCAGTGTATACATTGGGGAAACAAAAAGGCGAGTTCCCACACGTCTCAATGAACAATACTCAGCTACAACAAGCAATGCCGTAGAAACAGCATTGCAATGCACGAATTATATACCAAACACCAGACAGATTGGCTAAATACAAGCATTTTGTTGAAGGCAAATACTAGCAATGAAGCACACCTCCGAGCTGTTGAAACCATCGCAATCCAACATTTTCAAGGCCCACTGGGATGACAAGTGACGCATCCAGTGACAACTGAGAAGCACGGAATTTTCAAATAGTGTATATAACGACTGTCTGCAAAATGGACGACATGTGGAAACTTTTTTTTTTTTTGTAATCTGAAGTAGTAATTTAGTGGCCTGACGAAGGTGACAGACTCACAGGTAACTTTACTGGTGATATCACCGAAAATTCGCCTGTAGTGCAACTTCTGATTGAGAATTTGAGCTGTAATTTTGGTTTGCGTAAATCATAGCAATATGAATGTAAGTAATAACTTACAGCCAAATCAACAACATCATCCTCCCTACATTTAGGGAGAAACTAGATGCACTGTGGGAGCTCCAGCTGAAATATATAAAGATCAGAGGTCAAGACGCACAGATCGTTTGAATCTGGTGACAGTTAAAGACAGGTTTATGATACACCGTTTTGCCTTCAGAAGAAGACGGGTTTCTTCGAAAATTCAAGGACTACAAACTAGTCTACATTGGTGGTGATTGTGTTAAAATTATTTCTGCTGTAAAAAGTAAGATTCTTTAAAATGTGTGTCAACCACTGTAATCACCGCTTGCCGGTGTTTAACAATACTTTCACTAAGGCAAACCCATAAAAAAACCAAAAGAGGTGATCTCTTACAAAAACCCAATAACGGTAAAGTTTGCGCAATAGAAAGTAGAGCATGGTACCCTTAATAGCAATTGGGGACAAACTAGACTGAAGCAGATGCTCCATGAAATTAGCTACAGACACGACAGAGGGTCGCGAGGATTCACTGCAGTACCGGAGCACCTTCTAAACCAACGCTTCCATTTAGCCTCGTAAACCTAGCCCGTCGAGGCCCTATGGCATTGAACAAATGAGCGGTAACAGGAATGAAAAACCTGCACTCTTAAAACCGTTCTTCACAAAGTCTCCATTCGTGAAGATGACGTATGGCAGGGTTCGGGCGCAAGGTCCAGCCGCAATGCCGGGTAAGTAGGTCCCACAACAGGGGAAGCGGGATATGTTACTCTTTCTTCAGTTCTAGTAGTAGGTCTGGAAATCAAGGCGCTGTCAGCCGATGAAAGAACCCGAGGACGACCTCATGTTGTTTATCAGCTTCTGGAGGATGGAGAATGGGGGAAATGTATAAGCGAACATCCCGTCCCAGGAAATGCTCAGGCCATCCGTTGCCCTAGCTGGAGTGTCCAGAAATGAAGATACGAAGTTCTGAAGTTGGGTGTTTGAGAGTGGAGCAAATGATCCACGCAAGGTGTTCCCCATGCCAGGAAAAGCGACTGGCAGATCATCGGTGATAGGCGCCACTCAGTTATTGAGATTTTGTCCAAGTTGGACAGCTGGTCTGCCATAGCTAACCCTCGGCTTCTCTTCGTTGAGACCCAGGCCCAATTTCTTGAAAAGTGTCAGGCTGAAACAAGGTTCCCGTTAAAGAGTCTGTGGACAGTGAGGTTCCGGAAAAACCAGTCGTCAAGAATCAAGGTTAAGCGTACGACTATGTGTCGATTGTGGAGAAATCCTAAAACCAGCCACAGAATGGAAATAAAGATGAGAGGTGACTGCTGAAGCCAAATGGTAATACCTAGAAGTGTTAGGTTAGGCCTCGCGATTGGACCCGAAACAGGTGGAACAGGGACGGATGAGATGACATGCAGATATGCTTTGAGGGCACCGAGCAACCCTCTCGAAAGTCGTTCCAGTTGTTGTCACCACTTGGCCAGTAGACCTTCTGAAGTAGTCGCCATTTCACAATTTCTACTCGCCATATACCAAATACATCTTACAAGATGCACGATTCCTCTAATTTATGCATTTACAGAGTTAAAAAATTTTCTTTTATCCCAGTAAAAGAAAAGGATGTTGTATAGCCCTTAGAAATCTGAGCACAACGCCGCAAACCGCTCCTCTCTAGCTTATACGGTTCCCGAGGTATCCCTATTTGAGCGTGTTAGTCGCCGTTTGTGCAAGTAGGGCTAAATTCCAAGTCACCATCTGTTGATTTTCATTGGCCAAATGGCGAGTGACGACCAACATTGGAGAGGACTGGCACCGAGATTGAAAATTAAGCGAGTGCCCTCTCCGATCTTTTGGATAACTCAAGCCGGACTGTAGAAACCCGGAGTGCCTAACGGTGAGAGACGAATGGCCCCTTTTTGTAGGAGTTTCCAGACTTCCTGATGTAACAAATGTTCCGGGGTAGGTTGCACATCCACGATGGTGGTCCTAAGGACAGCAGTGGATACGAAAGGAAGGGTAGAAGGTAATCGTTTGAAGGAATCACAACCGGTTGACGGAATCACGTCAGATGCCAATGCCCAAGCATCCAATGTAATTCTTTCCCACTCTTTCACATGGCGTTTGAGCCTTCCTCCCACCTGTTAGTGAATTGGTGAATGGGGGCAGGACGTCGCACGAAGAGGTCAGAAGTGAGGATAAGGGGCGCTCCATGACTCTGTCCCCCAAAATTTCCTCTTCCCTCTGTGGGGTAGGAAGTATTGTCTTGCATCTGGTTTAAGGTTTCCTGAATGGTTTCTCTCGTGTCGAGGGCCCGAGGGGGGGGGGGGGGGTAGTGTAGCACTGGAGGGGTCACGTATACTTGTTGGCCGGTTGTTTGGAAGCTGTGGGTTTAGGAAAGGTAGAAAATCACTTAAAAATCCAGATCGCAATTTCCAACAGAGAAACCGCAGTACCAGAAGAAACTGAGGAGTCAGAGGAGAAGTCCAATCTTGTTGCGGCTCTGGTGAAGCAGGCAACTGAGTGTATTCGAGGTACACCTTCGACACGCAAACAGGACACTGAACGTTCACCAGTCGACGGGTCAAACACCAGAGCTAGAGCCTTGATAACTACTGGGTGCGGAGCCTCATCCGGACACAGATTCGTGACTCCGAACTCCACAGGAAGAGACAGTCACATAGACCAATCCTAACTGAAGCAAACGTGGCCGCCTTCCGTGGAAAAGCGGCCGACTTACTTTGTGAGCAGCCGAGACCATGGCCACCAAACACACCATACCCCGAAATAAGTGCAATAACGACGTGTTGTGGACATGCTCGTAAGGAGCCACCACCAAACTCGACAATTCCAATGGAAGAACCCAGGAGGAAATTGGTTTCGCCAGTTTCGCAATAATCGGCCAGAAACAAAGACTAACACAAGTTCAGTACCTTCGAGGCGCACATGGTCATGCCACCCTCCCCCTCCAATCATACCCCGTGAATACGTTTGGGAGTGTCGTTACAGTATTAATGGTATTTATAATTCGAAATGCAATCAACTAAGACACAAAAGCATGTTAAATGTTGCAGAGCTTCGTTCTACTTTCGACAAATTCAACGGCTCTTCGCTGACGGCATGCATCCCTTGCTCAATGAGCCATGCCTGGGTTTGTCAGACGTCAATCGCAGGTGGGCTATGAGAAGGCGAAGCAGCAGACACGTTTGCATGCAAGTATCGTGTCGACCCGTCAACCAAACCCCATGAACTAGCAGCCAAATGACAAGAGAAAAATTGAAGGGGATGACCCGTCGAAGGGGTGAGCAATCGAACAAGAGATGACACAAGGCTTGAGGTAAAACATCACATGATCAACCAAAACCACATTCTCAGGAACATGCTGATCAACTGGTACAATGGCAGCCGCCATATAGAATTTTGCGGGAGTCCGCCAGACAAATTATCCAAACAACGCCCCGAAAAAAGACGGAAATATTTTTCCAATAAAAAGCCATTAGGATTTATAGAGGAGGGGTATGCAGGCCCTGGAGAATTACCATTAGGACTACTACCAAAGGGCCTGCAGAACAGAACCCGAAAAATAATGGGCCTTAGATACTACATTAGTATGTTACGTTCGGCATCCAAACACGTAACAAAATTCGCTGAAAAACAAAATAGTAATTCCTACACTTACCACACACCTGACGCCAATCCAATCATCAGGAATATTTTGGCCGAGCTCGAAATTTTATCAAATTCCAAAGGTCTGTAGGCATTTTAAAGTAGACAGAGCACATCATACCATTTCAGTTGAATGCTCAAATGAATGTGATGGTGAGTGGCACTGCATGCTAGGAGTGAGCAGCATGCACGCCATCCGGTGGTGTTATGGAACGCTCTTAAAGTGAAATTTAAGGTCTTTGAGCATTTATATAAACGATATTTAAAGCTACTAAGCTAGTAACTAAGGCTGCACCGATACCAACTTTACCAATCCGATACCGAACCAGTTTTAAAAATTTTGCCTCTACCGATATCCAAAATTGTACCCCCCAGTTTTTCATAAGCGATGTAGTTTTCTGAAAAAGCCCAATAATTACTAAAATTTAAAAAATGTTAATGGTAACTTCATGAAACTCTGTGTGAGGGTAGCCCTCATCCATACATGCTTTTTCAAACTCACATTTAAAGCATAGCTAGAAGATACTGAGTGATTTTCTGAGCAAAACGTCGCGAACCACATGTCACAATCTCAAACGGTTCCAGAGTTATCCATAATTCCGTGCAATTTGCTGATGCCAATACCGCAGATATCGGCAACCGATCCGATTCAATATCGCCATACTAATAACTAACTGGTAGTATTTTCGGACTGTATTGAAAATATTGAATAGGGACGGTGCCATTGATCGTTTTCGTTTTGCTGGCGTGAGAATTTCAATCATATATATATTCTCAGCTGTCGCCGAGTACGATTATCAGGTTTCTCATTACAAACAATCACTTTTGCATGCATTGTTGCCTGAAGAGCCTCAAAAATAGCATTATTATAACAGGTTTACTTTTGTAAAAGGTATCGTTATTGGGGTTTAACTGTATAGCGATCTAAAGTAGGTAGCGTACTGCTTTACAAAGATGGTCATAATGTACGAATTCTGCGTGCAAAATAACTATGCCGAGTAAATACGCAAAATGAGTTTGCAACTATTACCATTATTGCATCCATGCGAATAATAGGGAAACATAGGCTTTAACCACAATTAGGAGGTCCAAAGCGTAAGTCCAATGGTCCCAGTTGCAAGGTCTCAGGTGGTTAGGTTAGAAAACATAGTCTAAACAAATGTGCAAGGTGTGAGGATGCATTGTACGATTCCCCACTCCATGAAAGAAACAATATGTATTTTTAAACAATAAAAAATCTCGGGAAGTCACTAAAAACAATACCAGGCCTACATTAAGAAAACAACGTACTGTACATAATGGTAAGAGTTTGCTACAGCAACATTACCGGTAGCACTTACCTTGATGTATGTAGTTCTACTAGTTCGTTCGACTAAACTTGGCGAGTTGAACACATTGACCATTAGAGTCATTTGAAAACGGCAGGTGTATTTCGTGTAATTTAGCATTTCACTATTGCAACTGGAGGCACATTTACAAAAAGCTTCAGACATTTTCACTGTCACTGACTCACAACAGAATCTCGCATATTGATGCGATGAACCGTTCTTGGTTCATCACATAATGGTAAAATGGCTAACGATTTAAAACACTTTCACCACATGTGATTTTCAAAACTATCAGTTCAACATCAAGTTTACAAACTTGGATCGAATAGGTTATCTGTGTTGGTCAATTTTTTTTCTGCGTGTATGCCAAGTGTCAGTATTGGTTTGGCCGATATTTTGGATATAAGCATTAGTAAGGCCGCGGAAAAACAATTGTCGGTTCTCAGGCCCTGCCGGTGATTTTGTTTTTAGCTAAATAAAAAAATTGACCCGCAAAAGGTTACTTACGAGAAATTTTTGCTGGAGAGGAGCTTTTCTTGCGGGGCGAGGGGTAATTGTCAAACTGGAAAATCGCATACTTGGAAGAACGTTTACAGTACAACAGTATAACAGATGATCGTCTAACACGAAATTCGCAAACGGAAAATCATCTAATATCCCTGCCTCGCTAGCGCGGTAGTGCTAGCGAGGCAGGGATATTAGACGATTTTCCGCTCGCTGCGACTATACAAATAACATCAGAAAATGCAGGTGTATTATTGTCCAGTTAGACATTTATCCATTATACGATATTCTATTTAGATGACTTTTCATTATATGATATTCTGTTTAGATGATTCTCTAGGTTTTTTATTTTTGCACATATTAGACAATTTTGCAGTTAGACTTTCGTCCGACGCCCCCTTTTCTTGCACATACATTATCTAGCAAGCATCAAGTTTAGCTATAGTTTGAAAGAGTTAAAAAATTTAGTACAGTACCACAATTTGAATATAACGAACCAATCTGAGATACTAGGTTACTTAGTTTCCAAGCTTGGTCACCAGGTGACTTTTGGGGCTTGTAAAAATATATGCCCGAAAATCAAAACATTTTTTCCCTCAGCCTAACGAGGAACCTTTTGACTAAATATCCATTTTGCATAAGACCAGAATAATGACCATTTCTCATCTCCGAATGACGTTTCTTAGCTCGACAATTTTACATTGTCTTTTAAGTAAACTCAAAAAGTGTTGATTTGACTTAGTTGTTTGTGTAGGTTCAACTTTTCGCTGTTTTTATGTGAGCAGACAAGGATTGTTCCCAGATTTTCAAAATAAAGAAATTAACAATAATGCTTCGAGCTTTAAATTTGTTCATGTTGCCGCAATCTTACCTTGTGTAGGAACATAAACATCACAAAATACCATATATTTATCGAATTTACAGATTCTGCTATTTTACTCTTTAAAAACATTTCGGAGGTTGTAAAACCTAATGGAAGCTAAAATTCAGCTTCAATTTAATAGCAAATTAAAACCTTTTTTGCTTCAGCATAAGCTTTGAAATTGGTCACGAAATGCCAGGCAAAGGTTTTGTCAATACTCTGCCTGTCTGCATCAATTTCATTAAAGTGGTATAGGAACAGCTTTCGTAAAAGTTAACACGGTTGACTTTACCTGAACATCCAACGCTGAAGCACCAGCTTGCACAAGGGCCTGCACCAACAGTTCTTCACTTGGTGGCCCTAATGGTCGATTCAAAGTTAAATTTTTCAATTCACGCAAAGTGATGCAAGGCTTTTCTGTCAACTGGTTACGCACAAAACCAACCAAAGAGTTCAGCCTTTCTGATGTATCAGAAACTGGTATGTCAATAGTTTCTGAACCCAAGTGGTTAGCAAGTGCAACGGCTTCCTCCACTGTCAGTTGACTCATGTCTACAGGCTCGGCCTTTATCACAACATTGCCCGCACCGAGAGCAACACGCAAGGGTGAAGAAATTTGTGGAACACCACTGGCCGACTCTAAAATATCTACATCCATTGGCTCTTCCTTCACCCGAATGGAACTAAATGTTGTTGGTTGGCGATCACTTCCTTCATGCAACACATCGATGCTGGAAGCTTCACTGTCCGAGTCACGCAGAGACTTTGTGCGTCGCCGTTGTCGAGGTCTCTCAGGTGTTGAGTTGATGCCAACAACAGGGGCAGCAGCTGTAGCACCGTTCATGGAATCGAGCATATCCACTGCCATGGGTTCTTCCTTGACACGAACAGTAACAGGAGCAATGGGCTCGTGTTCAGGTGTTTCCGTTTGTAACACGTTAGTGCTGGTAGCACCCTCTGAATCAGATTCACGCTGAGACTTAGTGCGCCGCCTTTGCCTAGGTTTGGTCGGAGATAAGCTTTTAGTGTCGCCAGAGGCACCTACAATTGCACAAAATTTTGACACAAATTAAATGACGCACTGCCAACTAACACTAAACTAAAGAAAACGAAGGCAAATATTAACACACCTTTCTCAGTTATTGCTATAGTCATTCCCTTTGTTCCCCGCAGACTTTTTTGCAATTGTTGTCCACGTGCCTCCCATAGCAACTGCTGCCGCTGCACGACGTCTGGGTATCTGTGAAATTCAACAAATGTTTAAATTTTCTTGGATTAAGCAATAAATTGTATCTTCAATTTTGTTCTTATATAACTAGTCACTTTCGAACCTCTGTATGAAGTCAACATCTAAGGGCAAGGCAAACTCCCAACCTTTAGATCCTCTTTTCTGTCGTGCCATTTGTTCCAGAATATCCTTTACATCATCTGGTGGCAACTATATGAAAAACCAACAATATTTAATAGAATGAACAAAGAATTACTAGTTTATAAATAGGGATTCGCCCGACTATTTGACCTCTGAGAACATCCCAACCAATAACATCAGAGATGCCCTTTACTGAAAACCAACAGTTTTCTGATGGATGTACTGTAAGCCTCCAAGGCCACTGCCATAACCCAAAAAACTTCCAGCATGCTTCAAACAAGCTTCTCAACTACAAGGACAATCGTTACCTAATGCTTCCCTTGGCGATGTAATACCCTATCAAAGTCAAAAATTCAGTTAAACTACCGCTAGGTAATCCAATCCTAGTGTCTGCCACCACGCACAAACGGTAAAAAAAAATAAAAATAAATAAATAATTTCTCTCACACCAAACTCCAATATCCACCACACAGTTTGCCGTAAAAAATGCCGCAGGCCCTACCACTTCTACGTGACAGCAGAAGTAAAAAAGCAGCCTCCATTTACGTTCTGACAAACATAAATTCCACGTAAGTACACACTAACTTTCTCTCCTTTATAATTACCACCCCAACCGACGTTCATGACACAACCTGGTAGTCCTCTGCCAAACGCAATATTGAAAACTAAAACAAATTGCGATTTCCATTTTCAAACATAAATCAACGTCTAAGGCCATCCCCGCAAGCGCACACCGGCCCAAGGCCACAATGAAAACAAAAACTTCACCATAAGCCTAAACTGATTCAACAATATTGAAAACTGACAACGGTCAAAAACATGCACCCGCCGATACTGCAGCTTTAAGCCTAATCACACGGACCCGAAGTCCCCACCACCGTAAGCCATTCCACCGAAGTCCCATCTTTAAACACTATAGCCCCGTAATAGATGAAATTATTCACACACAAGTTCCCCGCCTATGAGCCAAGCGTTCGTAAGACATATTTATTTGGCTTAGGCCTAACCAAAACGTCGTAGCAAACCCAACATGCATGCGACAAACAAACAAACCATACTCACCCCACATCGGTAATTCTTCTCGTATATATAATGCAGAAAACTTGTAGTTACACCAAACCACGAAGGAACGATAACTCATTATCTCAAGACTTTCCCCAAAACCGTCAGAAAAAGAATAAAAAACACTAACTAAATAGCGTAGACAACCGTAAGGGTCGGCACTGATGTCGAAAGTGGAGATTATGAGAAGCGGAGGCAAGACGAACCGAAAGTGACGTGGGGAGGAAATGAAGATGAAAAGACGGGGATTGTGATTGGGTGTTTTTTAAATAGGGGTCGGCAGTAAAAGGCGTAAATGTATCAGTAGCACCGATAGTGAGGATATGCTGTGAATTAGATATTTTGGAACGTATATTTTTGAATGATTTAATTCAATACCATCGTTTTATTACCTTAATTGGTGTTTTTGTTGACAATGTCGCTAAAATTGATGTGAAATTGCTTTTGCTTGCTGAAAATAGCCCTTGGTTCAAGTGATCGTAACTACGGAACAACTCAAGGCATTGCCGCCATTTTGCTCATGTTTGAGAGAGGGGAATACCATTTCCCTTGTCTTCAATAAATGACGTCATCAACCCCTAAGTCACTGCCCCTACTCCTCGAATAATATGTCTCGTTTCAACGTCCGTTTTGTAACTCTTTTCAGTATTGCGAACTCCCAATAAGTTCGTTTGAGGCACGCGACCCTTGCTCACGTTGGGGGCCCAGCCTCAAATGTGACGTAGTGCAAAGTGAGTCAAGGTCACGCCCTTTGAAGCTAGCATGAGCGCGTCCCTATTGAAGAAATAAACTGACTTTACACTACTTAAGTGATATAAAAAACCAAAAAAAAAAGATTTCGGAAACAGTAACAGATGCAGTAATGGAAAAATCTCCAGTGGATGGTATCACTGCCAAGTTTCCTGAGTACTGAAGTAAAAATTAGTGCTTTTACGTAGTGGAACTTCAGAATTTTAAAATGTAATAAAATGTTCCCAATTATATTTCTGCTCACTAATTTACAGTACAATTATGAAGTCTGATACTCTTAGACCGCTTAGTTATTTGGCTGAAAATGGATTGTGCCGATCCGAGACCATGTCATCGGCACAGATACGATACTAGTATTGGTAGAGCCCTAGAATTTACATTATTATTGTAGATTAAAAAAATAGTTCTGCAGCAAGAAAATTCACAGAAAATATTAAAGTATCATTCCCGTGGAATTTTTATTTTAGTACAGCTGAAACCTTGAATCCCTGTTGTTGTATACATGCCTTCCTTCTATGTACTGATGCTTGTCTTGGCTACATGGGTTCGAGTTGACTGCCTTTCTTAAATGATGGGGCAAGGTAGCCTAATGGTTAGCACGACCATTTCATGTGCAAGAGGTCCTGGGTTCGATCCTGATCTCAGCCACCCCTGGTATTTTCGGGAAGAGAAGGGCCCTTTGATGCCTCGTGCTCATGTCGATTTTGGCATGTAAAAGATCCAAGGAATTTCTGATTGGAATTACCTAGCAAAATAGTCCCTCTCACCTTCTGGCGCCATGGCTTCGGCTGCGAGTGTGGCAAACTTACAGCCTTTCTTAAATGGAAGACTTGTAAAAAGCAGATGCAGACGTTTAATCCAGTAAGAACTTGCCATTCTGTTTGCAAGCCAGAGGTGAGACCCAAACACCTTGTTGTTTTATCGTCACACATGACGTAACAGAGTGGATTATGGCACGGAAATTAAACGAGAACACACAACGAAATTTACTTGCTACTGGCGTCCGCCATATTGGATTCGTTACACGCAGAGCGCGCCAGGTTTTATTACTACCCGTTTCGTATTTTCAAACTACATCGATCAAAAACGAAAGTTACGTTAAAAGCAGATTCCTTTTTTTTTTTTTTTTGATATGCACGAAAAAGGTGCTGATTACACAATATTATTTAAGGACCCGACATACAAAATTTAAACGGGGGGGAACAAAAAAAACAACACACCTAACAGTGCAACATTTGTAATAAATAAACACACAACTTTACCTTGACCACGTTAGCGATTTCCTGACGAATCAGCAATCGGCATTGAGTAAACCGCCACTTCTAAAGAACAAGATAAACGAGCATGTATTTCATGTTCCAAGCTAAAAGTTGCATTCGCAATAACACACGCTAACAAATAAAAAAATAACACACCACATAGTCCCTTCCACGACAGAGGATTTCTGCAGCAACACCACTATGAGGACTGCAGGAATCTTTGGGGTACAGAATTTCACTGAAAATAAACAGCAACAATGATTTTTACTGCAAAGTCTGAAGCAAACTAACACATCAAACAGTGAGATAGACGAATATGTACTGGAGGATCCGAATAATGCGTACCTCTTGACTACCCAGCAGCCCTGCACCAACATTGCTACTTGCTGAAGCGCACGCAACACTGCTACAGCTTCCACTTCACTTGACAATAGCAGCATAAGTTGGTTGAAGCTAATGACTTTTGCTGCAAGAAACGTTGGGACATACGATTTGAACACAGAATGACTAAACTAAACAACATTCAAACCTATATTATGTTATAAATACCGTAGTGGTTTTTACTCTGAAAGCTCGTTATCGAATAAATGTCAGTCCAAAAAACTTAACGCACAATTTCAGATTCCTCACCAGATTGTTGCGAACTTTCAACCGACAGTATTAGTCTGTCTTCGTCAGGGACTAAAGAGTTCTTAGAGCTTGTAACTACATCATTTTGGACATAGCAATTCGAAACCGGCGCTCGGCGTGGCCCACTCGTACGAATACTTAGTGCCTGTCTGTTGAAAATTCACAAGAATCTGGTGAGGCTCCCTGTAATCTGAAATTGTGCGTTACGTTTTCTGGGCTAAATCATGTATATTTTATAAGGTTAAGACGTAATGAAAATGATGGCTAACCCCTTCGGGACCAAACGACAACGTGTCGTCGTTTTAAAATAGCTCCTGAAATGGCCAACAAACAATATATTGCCCAGTGCCCACTTATTTCTAAGTCCTGTTGCAAAGAAAATCTTCTAAGTACGTACAAGGGAGGTGCGATTCTGACAATTAGGTATTTGGGTATTCGTATATTCGATTGATTTAATTCAATATCACGTTTTTTATTACCTTAATTGATGTTCTTGTTGGTAGTGTAGTCGAAATTAATGTGACGCTGCTTTTACTTGATGAAAATAGCCCATGGTTCAAGCATCGTGGGCGGGGACGATGGCTACCCTGACACGAGTTTCATGATGTTAACACGGCCAGTTTTTGAGCCCGGACCATAACTCCTCAACAATGCAATGCATGGCCGCCGTCTTGGTGGTGTTTGAAACCTGGGAATCCCGTTTTTTTTTAATTCAATGAATGACGCCATCAACTTTAAAGCAATAAACCGTTCCGTTTCGACATCAGTTTGAAAACTTCGTTAGTATTGCGAGATTCAATTGGTTCGTTCGAGGCACGTTACCCTTGAACATGTTGGGGAGCGGTCTCAAGTGACATCACGCGAAGCGAGTCAAGGTCACATGCATTGGAGCTAGCGGGTGCACGTCCTTGCGCACAGTTGGCCACAATTGCGGCCCAAGAACGATGGCGAGTGTGTGTTCAACTTTCGTGAATATTGAGGAAGTAAAACAACTTATAACTACTTGTACGGTATTAAAACCATTAAAAACATGAAATTGCAACTCCCCCCCCCAGCCAGGGCCGGTGAATTTTGTTTCTATTGCCTGAAAGGAAATATACATTACCTGTTAATTTTTGCATTCCTTTCCAGAGTGATGTCTTTCGCTAGAGGTTTTTAGTTGTTCAGAGACGTCTAGCTGCTTAACCGGCGCAAGCACACTCCTCCGATAAAAGTGCCGAGGCACAGCCAGCAGCCAGCAGCCATCTTTTTTTACTCTCTCAATATATCATGGTGAAGACTCATGAGGGGAGGTAGGGTGGGCACAGGAGTAATGTATATTTCCTTTTAGGCAATAGGAACAAAATTCAGCCGGTACCTCAGGAACATGAGGGACTGGCAATTTTATGTTTCTATACGCCGTTTCGAAATAAAACATTACCTGTTAAATTTTGCATTAACAGACAGGCCTCGTGAAAACTGGCTGTGGGCACCACCTTGACGGGCATCCTAGGGTTATGCGCTGGATCCCCCAAGAAGTTTCAAACTTCGCCCTTCACCTGTCTTCATAATGCTTAAGAGGGGGGGGGGGGGGGGATTCAGCAACACATCTGGCAGTGACGATGGGTCCCAGATGGTAAGGTCCATTGGCTTGTGTGATCAGTTCATGTGACGTGGAAACTGATGTGTTTCCCCATGGTGCAAAGCACTCCGGAACTGGATGCTGTTGTGGAAGGTCCCTGATGTTGAGATGCTCTTTGATTAATGGTTGTAATCCTGATGCTGTTTGTTGGCCTGGTCGATGCCCATTAGTTCGTAGGCGTTTACACAGACTGTCTTGATCCATGATGTTTTCAGTTCTTGCGGGGGCTTTAATGAAGTTTCTCTTGAAGAGAAGAAAAAGTTGAATTCTATTTTGCAGAACCTTTCAACGTAAAATCGTGAAATACGTGTAGGACTGAGGAGAAGCGCAGGTGCATAACAAATGCAGGGAAAACAATTGGTTTGACGGTTTACCAAGTAAATTAGTCTTGCTTAAAAAGGTAACTCGTGGTGTCATCCAAAAGGATGTGAAGTGATGGTTGAAGAGCCTGACGCTGGATCGATGGGCAAGGCTTGAATTTTACTGACACCACAGGCTTGCCTTCGGGTCTGTC
The DNA here is from genome assembly GCA_023313725.1 of Lithobius niger. Classification (NCBI taxonomy): domain Eukaryota; kingdom Metazoa; phylum Arthropoda; class Chilopoda; order Lithobiomorpha; family Lithobiidae; genus Lithobius; species Lithobius niger. The sequence continues at coordinate 141,316 of JAHWFP010041154.1, forward strand.
AGGAAGACTTATGTAGGTGAAACTCTTCAGGGAGGGGGGGGGGGCCGGAGTCTTCCTGGAGCTGAGGGCTGAAAGATTGGTTGATCCTTCTAGGCCTTCCTTGAAAGGAGATCAGGAGCTCGGGTGAATGGGATTTGAAAGGATTGGCTTTCCTTCTGTTATACCAATGAAACTCTCTTCTTCTGGCCGTCAAAAATCCTGATGGTTGGGTTCCATTTCAACCCAACCCGCCACCCGTGCAGGTTCAGAATGCTGAATTATGGGTGGCGTTGGGTTCCTTTTCTTTCTGATGGTAAATCAGGAACTTCTGGTCGACTTCTTGAATTGTTGATTAAAAGATTTAGAAGTCGAGGCAGCCATGCTGCTGACGGACTGTTCGGGGCCATAAATGGGAAGGTGCCCTGAGATGACTTGATTTTCATACTGACTTGACGCGGAACCTTGAATGGAGGACAGAGGTGTCCGTAGACGTTCTGCCAGGGATAAGGGGAAGAGACGTGGTTATGGCCAAGGAATGCCCAAGCACCTAGCATTCCGCGGTGAGCAATGCGAGTCCTCTGGTCATCCAGGGAGGTGTTCGTGAGGAGGTGGAGCTCACGTTGGAGCTGAGAGATGTTCCTTAATTGATCGGAAGGAATCTTTTGAGTCTGTTGAAAATTGTCTCGTTGTACAGTTTATGGGATTGGTTCGAGTGTGCCATCTTGAAGAGACATTTCTGTCTTCTGATTTATGAGTGTTTTAGGTTGAAAAACAGACTTTGCCGCCAGATTTCTTTGGATAAAAGAATATCAACATGTTGAAGCCTGGGAGAGGAGAGGTCCGGGCTTCGCTGATGGCGCCGTTCATGATGAGGTTCTGGATTCCGGACGAAAGGTGGGGAGATTTTAACCGGGCGCATTCCTTCCATGATGGTTAAAAGTGCCAAAGGTCACACTTGATGAAGGCAGAATGCGTCGTTGGTTGCTGCGAGGCTTTCATCTGGGGCCGGGGGAAGAAAAATGGCTGCGGCGGCCAAAAGTTGAGCTGCAGTGGTTGGTCATGCCCTTTTCGTGTTTGAAGATCTGCCATGAAAGGATCGTTGTTGTGGTAGTTGATGTATTTGTGGCTGTTTCTCTAGCATACCCCAGTTGGTACGGTGATGTGGCGTAGAGTTTGAGACTTTTGGAAAGATTTGGGCTGCTGATTTGGCTTGATTTCTTTCGGCTTTAGTGAGATATCAAAATGTGATCCGAGTCATGGGGTGAGTGCATCATCTTGTAAGGCGGCCCGAAGGTCGAGACAAAGGATCTTGTCGTTGTTTTAAAACAGCCGAGGGAACTCCTAACATCTTGGAGATATGTTGGGCTGTTTCGTACGGAGGTTAGGAAGAGCTACTGCTAGTCAGTGACAGTGACGAAGCTCCTGGTCGCAGGCCTGGAATGTGACATGCGCTTGTTGTGTGGAGCTAGCGTTTTTATGAGGCAGCCTGTTACGGAACATCATTGGAACAACTGCTGTTGTTGCTGCGCGAGCCAAGAGCTTGAGGGACGATAGTTAATGAAGGGTTGACGTACACCAACAGAGCTTGTTATGAAGGACGGCAGTCTTAAAAAGCTACAAACAAAAGGCTGCGAAGGACAATGGTCTTGAAGAGTTGCAAAAGATGGTAAGTGAAGGACGATGGTTTGGAAGAGCTTTAAACGATGGGCAGCAAAGGGCGGCGGTCTTGAAGAGCTTGAAACGACAGGCAGTGAAGGACGGCAGTCTGGAAGATTGTCAAACGACATGCAGCGATGGACGGCGGTCTCGAATAGCTTCAATTGACAAGCCACGGACAGGGATCGAATTAGAATTTTTGTTCTGGGCGCAAACAGTTGCTTCCCTGAGCTGCTAGCTGGGTGCAAATTATTCAATCTCGGCGCAATTCACAAAGGTTGCTCATCAGTCAAATGACATATTAAATATATATATATATAAAACTCAGGTGAAAATTTTAATATTAAAAAAGGCTTTGAATATTCGAAAAAAAATTTTTTGATATACTTTTTTATCGTGTTTAGGCCTGCCACCCTCCCCCCCCCCCCCCCCATTTTCTTTTTAAGTACCAAAGTTTAATTTAGTCTCCTAGGCAAGGCGAACAATAAAAAAAAAAGTGCAAACAAGCAAGTTTAAATTGGAACCGCCTACCCCTCCCTCCACTTGCAAGTCTACAATCCAAAACGCATGGACCATTCCCACTACAACATGGCTGGGAAGGAAGGGGTAGGGACGAATGCATAGTTGCGACTGACTTGGACTAGAGAAGCACACGGAAAACTCAAAAAACCTTTTTAACTAAAAACAAATACGTGAAAGTACATAGCATTTTTTTTAAATATTCAAATAGGATGTAGGCCCATCCTATTCGAATGTGCTCTTAACGAACGAATATTCAAACATTTGTTCGACTTCTAGCTTTTAAATTGTTAACAAGTATTAAACATTTTTTTTAGCCGCACTGCAAACATAACTATCTCTGACGGCTGCTTATTATTACAATGACGTTATGCGGCGGCAGAAGGGGTCCATTAGATAGATAGTGAGGAAAGCACATGCAAGCATGATGGACAGAGCAGGAGTGGTTGGAGAGAAATGGCCAAACAAGCGTACAAACTAAAGGCAAAGTTTGTTAAAAGGTTTGCATTTAAAAAAGATTTGATTAGACTCCAGAGAAGGGAATTTTGTCTGGACGCGCGTTGCGTGGTTCTGCCACTGGAGAGTGGGAAAGTGCAAAGAAAACCCCTGGAAAGTTTACGGAGAAAAATAGAATTATTTTCCCTTATTGTTGGCGCAAATTTTTGCGCTCCCGAAGAATGAACTGGGCGCTATTTGTCAGTGCAGGAGCGTAAATTGAGCTTTGCGTCCCTTGTAATTCGAGCCCTGGCCATGGAGGACGACAGTCTGTAATACAATGACCGTGGAGGTGGCGAAAAGTGACAGAACAAGAAACGGACGCCGAAAGCGTGGAGGAGGGATATGTCAGTGAAAGGGGAGCCCGACTCATTTCGTGATTGTCAACCAAGAAGAATCATCAGTGGAGACAGGCTTCCAGTGAGACGGACAGTGGCCGAAAGAGAAGCCGAGACGAGTGCAAAAGTGTAGAGGAGGGCTAAGTCAGAGACAGCATTGAGGAGACCGAAAGAGGAGCCCAACTTGTGTCGTGATCGATGGAACTACGAAGAATCATCAGTGATGGCAGGCTTCCAGTGAGACAGACAGAGGCTGAAAGAGAAGCTGAGTGTAGAAGGCTCGGCAAAGGAGGATGCATGAAGTGACGTCACAAGGAACTTGAAATTCAGTGACAGTGTTGAGGAGACCGAAAGAGGATTTAATCTCGTTTCGTGGTTGGTTGGAGCCATGAAGGGACATCAGTGAAGGATAAAAGTCTCGAAGAGTTTCAAATGATTGATGGCGAATGACGAGTCTTGAAGAGCTTCAACGATAAACGACGGCAGTCTCGAAGGTTTTCTAAAGACAGGCAGCGATGAACAGCTGTCTGGAAGAGCTTCAAATGACTGGCAGTAAATGACAGCAGTCTAGAAGAGCTTCAAATGACAGGTGGTAAAGGCCGTCTAGGAAGGCTGCAATCACGGGCAGCAAAGAACAATAGCCTGGAAGAGCTGCTTACGACAGTCAACGAAGGATGACGGCCAGCAAAGGACGAAAGTCAGCGAGAAACGACCGAAGGATGAGATGACGAAGTATCAACAACCAGGTGACAGTTGAGCAGCATCGTGTAACCAATGCAGTTGATGGATGGGTGAAGGAACAACGACGGCGTGTCTGCACATGGCGGACACCTGAGAAGACAAAATGTAGAAGTCTGGCCGAGTATGCGGCGAAGGCGACAGTTGATAATAACATCAGAGTCTACGGATGGGGGGCTGGCTGGTGAAGGAGAAATCATTTTGGAGGAAGCAGTTGCAAAGCAGATGGTGCAGGTCGAGATGAACGTTGCTTGTATTGGAAGTTACGTACGGCCAGTTAATTGGGAGAAAGCAGATCAACATGAGGCGTTGGTGATGTCAAAGGTGAAGGCGGCAGGCCGACAACAATGTCCGGGTCAACAGGCAGCAGGCTTGTGGGCGAAGGTGCAGCATGCCTTTAGATCCTGCCATTGGCGTGAGGGGTCTTTTGGAAAAACGAAGGATGACAACTGCGGTTTGAGAACGTAAATAATGATTTGACAACATCGGCGGCATGGTCGACGTGTGAATAGTGCTGTCATTGACGGCCGACAGGAGTGCGGACAAAAGACACAGTGAACTGGAAATTAGTGGTGGAAAGCGGTAGAAGTCGATGCATGCGGGAACGCCGGGAAAGATGATCGTACGGGTTGATCACAGCGAGAAAAGAACTGTCCGGTCAAAGGTCCAGCCGAAAGAGGACACGACTGGCCGACGACAATGTCAAGGTTAGCAGGCGATGGCTGGCAGGCGGTGAGGTCGTCCGGGAGAATCTTCGAAAGAAGGAGAGCGGGGAAAAACATGAGAGGAAAAAAAAAGATGGCTACCGGCCCTGCCTCGGCACTTTTATAGGAGTAAGCTCGCCCATGCGTACTTAGGTTATGCAGCTGGACGTTTCTGAACAACTAAAAAATCTCTAGGGAGAGACAACATTCTGAAAAGGAATGTAAAAATTGACAGTTAATGTATATACCCAAATAGCATATAGAAAAAAAAGATTTTGGGCGCAGTAACTGATGTCAAAATGGAAGAATAACCAGTAGATGTTTTCATTCCAAGGTTTTCCAGGTGCTGCAAGTACATTAGCTCTTTTACGCAGTCAAATTTCACAATTTTTGATACTCGGCGATTTCCTGAGCGAAACGCAGCGAACCGCATGTCGTAATTTTGAACGGTTCCAGAGTTATCGATATTTCAGCGAAAGTTACCGAAACCGATATTGCAAATATCAACAGCCAATCCGATCCAGTATCGGTGCAGCCTTAGTTTTCTGGTTTTAGGGATATAACTTAAAGGTTTGCAAAACTGCTTTTAATCAAAACCACAAGAAAGCTCTCGTCAAGACGATGAGTTTCGTATACTGGAATGTCAAAATTGGTCAAAAATTGAAAGATCACACTTTAATTGGAATTGGAACTGAAATTTACTATGGATGCACACTCAAGAGCACAATTGCAGACTCAGTCTGGCTCACATTTTTCCAGTATCACACACCCCAAGAGATATTTTCAACCATCATTTCAACATTTGAGCTAGCAAATAGTGGTGTGCCGATTCCGATACCTTGGTACAAGAATTGGACTCGGAATCGATATATTTCTACATATTCCAAGCCAATTCCATCAAAATTTATTCCCCTCGAAAAAAATCCTTTCCTACTAAGCCTGATCCTTTCGAAAATTGCTAACTAAGTTTAAAATAAGTAAAACTTACAAGCTTAAATAATTTATCCACGTTAGTATCTCCTTTTTGTTTTGTTTCACTTTGCCATTTTCTCGGACAGATCCACTAATTTCGCCTGGGGACTTTCTTTCGCGCGATGCCTACGTGCAGGAAACCAGAAGTAAAGAATAGTAAGCCTACAGAAATTCAAAAGCAGATGTATGATGATGATCACTTAAGTTGCCCAGTGGATAATGGCCTTTTTTTAAATTTGTTTCGGGGAAGGAAAAATCTTTATTTAGAGCACCATTATAGCCTTTTTTTCTGAATGTGGGAGGTTTAAAATTTTACCTTTATAAATTTGGTGGAGAATGTAATCGGGAAGGAGGAAAAATTGAAAGAAAATTATAAGCCAAACTGGCACCAAAACTCTGCAGTGGTTTTAACAAGGTGGTTTAAATTTACCGTAGTATCGATATAAGAATCGACGTAATCAACAGATGAAATAAGCATCGGTGGAATCGGTTAAATTGTTATCGTCACACCACTATTAGCAAATAGGAGAATCTAAAAGCAATAACCTACCGTTGCATAGCAGAGACTTGATCTGGTCTCCCAAAGGCAAGGTTCGGAGTTGAGCCATGGATAACACATTATTGGGAAGGCTTGGCTTGTTGCTGCAAGAAACATGTACATACTCCGTCAAACGTACAGTGTGCACACGTGATAGACAATTTTCCACACCACTTTACAGATTACACCCCAGAAGCAGAACTTTCTGCAACTGTCTGCGACAACAACTGTCAGAAAAAAATTGTCTACAGCTAATCGTTTTTTTTCATATAGTTGGCCGCATGTTTATTGGCTTTTATTGAATAACTTTTCAGTGTTTTATCTTATTGATTTGGCTGCTCCACCAATGGAAAGGTCTCGTCGAGACGGTTAAAATAATGTATTGGAACGTCAAAATCGGTCAAAAATTGACAAAATGGCACAAATTTGTCCACGGCGGCCTTCAATTATCCGCGACGTATCGTCGCACGTCGCACAGATTCTGCTACGGGGGATTACACGTTACAAACTATTTTTTGGATATGACGAACTTTTTTTTAACATGTTCCATAAGGTTTACTACTATACGAAATTTAATCTTCATACAGATTTATTAGCGAAAACAGTTCCTATACTTACAAGTCCGCATCTTTGGCATCAGGGATCAACATACGTAGATAATCATTAGCTGACGCAGACAGCTCCAGCACATCATCTTCAACCCGAGGGCAGCGAAGCAATTTCTTTTCTTTTAACGACATTTCTGACTAAAAATAAAATATTGTGCATTAGATGAAATGACTGAATGCAAAATATCTTAAAACTAAACTAAAACAACATGTTGCAAAATAAAGCAAAGTAATAAGTCATGTCCACCCAGCAAAACAAGACAAGAGCTTATTCCCCCCCCCCCCCCACTTCCATGCCCACTGCAGTTGCAGGGAAGGTAAGTAATCGTTAATTAGAGAGCTAAGCTATGTGCAGCTATTAAAACGACTAACGTTGTTGGCTGCTTTTCCGCGTTTAAACTAAATGCAAACCATGACTAATCAGTTGCTATTTCCAATTATTGGTAAAATAGCTGCGTCGAACGCTGTTAATTCTCACGCGGAGTATGACGCGTAACCTTGAGATTCCCTACGAGTAACGAGATTCCCAACGTGATTGATTTGCATAGCAGCCTTGCGACACAAAATAAAAATTGCTTCGCAACACAACAATAATGTATAGTAAAGTGCGATGCGATACTGCTTATGTCGAGCCCTGACTAAGGCTGTATCAAACCAAATGCGGCAGTTTTGGCTCAGGGTTTGGTATTTCAACAGAAAAACATTGGCCAACATATTTTCACTTTTAGTTGGCAGATTCTAATGTCATACCATTTTGAATGTTTTTCCCCCACCAGTTTTCCAATAGTTTTAAGCAAAAGTTCCTAGCTAAAACCGTTCAGAAGTTATCAAGAAACACATAGCTTTAAAGTAGGGATCGACCGGATACCGTTTTGCCGGATCCGGGTCGGTTCCGGATAATTTGGTGTCAGTGCCGGGTCGGTTCCGGATCTAGGTGCCGGATCCAGACCGGTACCGGATACCGGGTAATTCACACACAAAAACGAAATAAAGGCGTTTTATTTTTTTCCCCTTATAAGTTGCAGCTATGGTGTTGATTTTCGCTTTGTTTCACATTATTTTCGTACATTAAACACGTAGAAGTCTTACGCTATTTTGAGTACCAGAATAGTGTAATTGCATGTAGGCTACAGAACTGTTTTTGCAATGTTGCTAAATTCTGCAAATTTTTTTTGAAACAGTCAAAGCACTCATTAGGTTAATCAGTCAGAAAACATTTTTCTAGTTGAAGGATTTCTCATTGTTAGCCTACTGCTTCATTCCGAAAAATAATTAGCAAAATTTTGCAATATTTGTGAAACCAGTATGTAGTCCACTTATTTTAAATTAAAATTATTAAATTTTGGTTGCATTAAAACTAAATCAAAATCACAACAGGTCTGTTATTTACTGCTATAAATTGCTTTCGTTCCGTTTTGTATTGCGTACAGTATAACAAAGACCGAAGGAAAAAAAAAAAAAGGAACGAAATCAACATTAAAAAAAGCTGTATTTTTATTCATTTTATGAACTGTCTCGACTCTTGCAACATCGAAGTCATCTTTGGTTTATCATGCTATTATTTCTTGCTAGTTTTTGATGTCATTATTTCGAATTTAACCCTTTGGCGTCCAAACCCCGATTTATCGTCACTTCAAAACCGTTTCTAAACTCCCGACGCACTCTCGATTCAAAGCGCCGTTTGCAAAGAAAAATCGCCATTGCATACAATGGAGGTGCAGCCTAATTCCGACTGAATTAGGTACTTTGGCATGCCTATTTTGGATTCATTTAATTTAATATCATCTTTTAATTACCTTAATTGATGATTTTGTTGGCTGTATCGTCAAAATTGACGTGAAATTGCTGTTGTTTGCTAAAACTAGACCTTGGTTCAAGCTTTCGTAACTCAACAACGCAAAAACGTCCGCCATCTTGGTCGCGTTGGAAAGCTGGGATTCCCCGATTGGCACGTGTATAGCACGTGATCACTATCGCTACGGGGGACAGTCGCAAGTGACGTCACGCGAAGCGAGTCAAGGTCACAGCCATTGAAGCTAGCACGTGCGCGTCAATTGGCGGACAGCCGGCAGGGAGTGCGCGCGCGACGACGGCCCTAAACTGATCGCTATCACCGATAGCGAATATAAATTAGGAATAAAACAACTTTAAACTACTTCTACGGTAATAAAAACTTTAAGAAAAGGATTTCGGAAACCGTAAACAACGCTGTAATGGAGGAATAACCAGAGGACCATCGTTTCAAGGTATCCCATGTACTGCAACGGAAGATGAATATTTTCGTAAGCGCATTTACGTAGTCGAACTTCAACTATTTTTTTTTGGTTACGAAAACCTAATACGATTATCCCAAGTATATTTTTGTGCACTAATTTACACTGTAATTATTACATCTGCAATTTTTTATACCCGTAGATCGCTTATTATCTTACGTCGAATTATTTTATCGAGGCATGCAACCTGTTTACGGAGACAAGTTTTGGTTGTGTTCCAACCGGTATCCGGCTCAATATAATGGCTGGATCCGGACCTTGCCGGATACTGCATTATCCGGCGCCGGATCCGGATATATCCGGACTCGGTCGATCCCTACTTTAAAGTTTGTTTGGATCAATTTGGTTTGGTAGGAAAAAAAGGTACAGCCTAACATGCACAAATCAAAAAACAATCGTTAAAAGGTGACCTATTACAGATTTGTGCGAGCTTAATAATTCCATATTTAGCAGAGTTTCAAGGATTCAAGTATAGAGTAACGATTGAGTTTTGCCAACGACTTAAAATAAAAGCTAAAAACTTTCAAAGTTATGCAGTAAAGTAACAAAATGTCCACTGTTATACTTTCCAACAGCAGACCACCTGGCAACGTTTTAATATCTACCATCGACTCAAATGTTTTGAGTTTTGCACAACTCTAGGTTCGCAACATCATATCTTTAATGGATACACAATTAGCATTTGTAATCAGTTCAGCAAAGCCGTCGGTACACCCGGGATCAACCAATATTGACATTGAACCGGAATTGTCAAAAGTAATACGAGACGATAGTGATCATAGCATTTCAGTCGACTTCGAGAAACCACTTTTGAACATAAATTAATGGTAAGACAGAACCAAACAAGATTGAGAAGACTGCAGCATTTAATACTAGAGAATTAAACGCCTTCCTGGCCAGCTTGTAACTGTCGTATTAGAAGCTATAATTGTAAGCTATAGTCTAACCTAAGTGAGATGATGCCCCTTTGAGTTTATCAATGACCACTTCCCACCTAATGGCTCAACCAACATTTCCCACTAAATAGCAACTGAAGAGCAAAGTAGTACTGTGTATCAGTATGGGTACGAGCAAAATAGTTTGGTTAAGCGCCGAATCAGCTCGGCTAAAACTAGTTTCAGTCAATCGTTACGATATCCGGTCATATTTTTAATGATCAGTCATGACATTGTTTCGGCAGAACACAACTGATACAGACTTGGAGACAGCAAGACTTTTAACGGCTAACACTGTAAACTCTGGTAAAATGACGAATTAATTCATCTTGAGGAATTTCACAATAAAATATAAAATTCTTTACGCCACAGAGCATACTTGATAGCAGTGGTATGCCACATTATGCCATGGCTCTTCCAACATCTTCTGCTGGATATAGCGAAAGGATTTCTCACGAGCTTGCTTTAGTCGATCTGTCTCTGGACGAGCAAATTTTACAGTGACTGCTTGAGCTTCCTCTTCTTCATCCTGTGATGACTCTGAAAACAAATTTAATAAGTTTATTATCATATTTGATTTAAACCAAGACCTTAGTTGTAATGAGTTTTACCAGAAATATATTAAGTTGCAAGCTTTACTTGGTTGAAATAGCCCAGTCTTTTACAAGTGTGATACATGCATCATCTCTATGTGTCCCCACCGTGTGGGAAATTTTGAACTACTAATTGCAGTCGCATTTACAGTAAAATGGTGACAGTGCAAGTGATTATTTATAAAGTTACATTTTGTTGTGTCTTGTGTCGACAAAGACACTGCAGTACTGCAGTTAAACCTTGTTCATCACAGCGGACTAATCTTCACGAGTTTGTTTATTACATAGATCATAAAATCTCCGGTTTAATGGTGCCACATGACAAGAATTGATACTTGGGCTCTGATGCTCTTAGCTTTTATGTGCCCCGATCGGATCCAATGGCCAACCAATTGCAGGCATAAGCGTTCACTAACTAGGTCATCAACTAGATTTGTGTGTTCCTGATTGGTTGGAAAGTCGTTAACAAGCGGGGACAACAATACTTGGATTTGCTTCCTACAAGCGCTCCAATAATTCAGGTACCAAACCAAAAGTCAACTTGACACCCAACAATGAAGGACAGTTGCCCTCAATGCTGTCCCACTGTTTTGGCGACATTTAAATCAACGAACTGGCACACACTTTCCCACCACTGTAGCACAATACAGTAACAAAGGGGCTGCAAGAGTTAAGTCAATGTCCGTTACAGTTTCATGGACTTTAAGAATATTATTTTTATTTGTAACATTGTGGTTTACAATTTATCTTGAAGTTGGAGGGGTGGGATGGGGGTTTGTGCGATTTTAATATTTTGGGTTTGAGTTGATTTCCATCAATCATCAATCTCGTGTAATAAAACTTCGAATGCTTTCAATATATATGGCTGGCGCTTGAAAATATTGTCAGGTTTCAGTATTTACATTCATAGTCAAGTAATGTTACTCCAATACACTTGAACTTGAAGATAATAGCATTTCTTTTCGTTCACTGCCATCAACAAATTTTACTATAGACATACATAAATTTAAGTTTTTTTTAGGCTTACCACTTTTTTGAATGGCACATCCTTGCATTCCATTTAGTCAGAATCATTCCCCCTAGCTGATTGTTAAACTAAATTGGAGTCTAACGAAGTTGTACTGTTGTTAATTTCAGAGCATTTTCCGCAGGCAATGGCTACACTATTTTATTGGCGGTACCATGGTACCATATAGGTGTACGATAGGCCAACAGGCTCACTGTTTCTACTTGGTAAATCAGTAATCACAAGTAAAGATGTACGCTATTTACCAAAATGTCCCTTGATTGTTACTGAACCAAGGTGCGAACTTCGGTAGGCTTCTTGTTTTGTTGGCTCTCACCTTCTTCAGGTACGTCGAGGGTTGAACGCCTTTAGACATGTAGAAACGGGAAGTCGTTTTGAATTGGATGCTCGTGTTTGTGTTACTGGTTGGTGAGGAAGGATGGGATGCTGTGAACAGTGGCTCCATCTGTGGAGGTGGGGAAAGAGTTGCGGGAGGAGTGCTTTCCACTTACTATTCAATTTCTGAGTTAACTCAGGTGTAATGATCCAATTGGCATCGTGATGTGAGGCTTCTTGGTTGTTTATGAGTTTTCCTGGCCTCCAAAGCACGAAGATGGGGCTCATGCTGTGTCAGATTTCAGAAGTATCTTGGTGTTTTTCCAAGCAATTTATGATTTTCATAGAGCTGGTGAGCAGCAACTGCACTCAGGCCATCCGTTTCTCCAAAGCAGTCACGTTTTCATGTACTATGGTTCAAATTCAACGTTTGGTTTCACTCATGTGTTACAGTTTGAGCATAGGATAGCATATACCGCTGCCTTGGTCTGTGCGAGGCTGCAGAGCACCTGGGTGTTCTGAGGGAGGAGGGGCTACAGCGGTCACCGAGGTGAGGGGTTGTGACTGGGAAGTTGGTACTTATGGAGTCCCTGGAGGTGGTTGACATGTCTACCTTCAGAGAAAGCCGTGTTGCTCTGGACCTCGTAGAGGCTCTTGGAGGCGCACGAGGGTGTAATGGGCCGGCCTCACGAAGTGGTGGTCGAGGCGGCGAAATAGCTGGGATACGAGTCCGCTTCTTTAGTTTGTAGCAGGATGGGGGGGGGGGGGGGGATTCAAAAGAAGCATCTGATACCCCCACGGATGAGGATTCGCTTTACGTGGTCTCCCTTGCTGAAAGTATAGGTCATCAGATGGAATGGTGCTGTAGACTAAATGGCTGGTGACTGGTGCTATCTCCATCTCTTAACTCTGGCGATGGACTTATTCACCAGGCCGGCAGGATATCCGAGATGGAGATATTTTCTTTTGGCCTGGAGGAAGTGATCAGTTGCTTCTGCGTTGGACATTGTCCGATACTTGATTAGTACCATCTAGTTATCGAGCACGGTGAGGAGTTGAGACTCGGATACCCGGAGTGAAAAGGAATCATCCTAGTGCTCTGGGTGGGCTTGGTTTATGATTCCCACGCGACGGAGTTACTCAGTCAACGTACTTGAGCATCCAGTAAAGGTAGGCGGTCGTGAACTCAAGACAGCTGCTCCAGTTGTTAAAGGAATGCTTGACAGGTTCAAAACGGTTTTTTGGGAAGCGCAGTAAAGGCGTCATCAATATACCATGGACACACTTGAAACGCGGGGTGAGAGGACACGACGTGGTCGTACAGGAACTGAAGCACAATCTAAACCAGGTATGGGGGAAACATGAGTACCCCATGGGGATACCCTGGGTCTGTTTGGTACACCTCGTCGTGGAAACCCACAAAGATGGTCACCAGGAGGGTCTTGAGGATGTGTCTGTCCAGTTCAAATTCTCTGTCATCAACATACTGTGGAAGACAGAATTTGAACTGGACAGACGCAATTTTTAAAACCCTCCTGGCGATGGAGAATCAACTGGCTTGGGGCTCGGAAACGAAACTCACCACTTCTCTCCTAGACGACTTTGTGACAAGGGAAGAGTAAGAAGCCATAGTCAGAGCATGGACACGCCCACATCTGCATTTATCAGCTTCTGAATACATTTACTAAACTAATTTCACAAAATCAAAAAAAAACTTTAAAAATGTATAAATTTAAAAATTCTACCAGAAAACTTACCTAGTTTTTGTAGGAGACATGAAGATTCTCCCAGAGAACTTGTTCTCGCCAGGAGAATCTAAGTTCTCTGAGTCGAATCCGACGAAACTGTATTACAAGATTGGGATCCTTCCCTATGCCTACAGCGCGTTTTTACCTCATTAATGCAGTTATTTATGCAAAATATTGCGTCACTTCCGCCTCTATCCCACTTCCCCCTGCCCTGCTCGCGTCCACTCACTCTTTTCTTGCTGAGAAAGCACGATTCCATGCAGGGAGGCGGGCGGGCCGTGTTTTGTAACACAGTTTCGTCGGATTCGACTCAGAGAACTTAGATTCTCCTGTCGAGAACAAGTTCTCTGGGAGAATCTTTATTTCTCCATCGCAGAATCCTCCTCACTGTGTTACAAGATTGGGACAGATTAGGAAGCAGTGCACACCTCGGAATCGCACCGAAGATGGCTGTGGTGACCTTGATCCCACTTGGCAATCATCCAATACCTACACTCCATACCACCCAGGGTCCCCACTCATCCGCCACCTCGGCGTCCAAGTAAGGGTCCCAGAGGAGAGCCCCCGCGCTCCGCAAGGGAAACAGTCCCTCCCTATAGCGCAGGTCAACAGCTGGACGAACCAGGCTGCCCACTGCCAGTCCGGTGTCACCAGTACTGCCCCATGACACTCGATGGGTTACAAGATTGGGATAGTCCACGATGAGCTTGTCTACTCATTGTCCAAATAAAGGACACGGGTGGGGGGGGGGGGGGGGGGAAGGTATGGAAAGAACGGGCCCCAATTCACGCTGAACTCATCCTCCAACTCTGCCCCTGGGCAGCGTCCCCACGACTCAAATCGCTGCAATTGGGCCATCGCCCCCGATGCGAACACGTCCACGCCTGGCGTCCGAAACCACCCACAAATCTTTTGGAACGCCGCAGTACACAATCGGTAGTCAAATCTGTCCCAGAAATTTCGAGAAAGACCATCCGCTGCCACAATCAACTTCGCGGCACAAATACCGCCTGTACCACACAATCCAACTGACTTTTACGCTGCTCTACGCAACGGACCATGGCATTAAGCATCTGGGACCCGTATGCCACGGACCACCACCTCATCCGACAGGATTCGCACGACCTGTCCCCTGACCAGGTCTCCAAACATGTCTAGCGCTTCTAGCATAGCCAATAATTCTCTCGCATTTATATGCAAGGCAGCCTCCCTGGGCTGCCACCTCCCCTGTGCCTGCGAATCCCCCGTGGCTGCTCCCCAGCCCATGTCCGAAGCTTCCGTTGTCACCACTACTGCGGCCTCCTCAGAGACCCTGGATTTTCCTACCACTGAGCGACTCAGAGCCTTCGCCCACCAGTTCAAATCCTCGCAAGATCCTTGCGAGAGGCTTCCTCCGTGCACTCTCGCACGACACCAGGCCACCAGGTCATGTTGCCACCAATGCGTGTGCAACTAGCTGTTCTCCACGGCACACAACAAACTTTCTGCCAGCCCCAACAACCTTTGAAGCTCCGTAACAACCGTGACCGGGTCTCGCTGCAGTCCCGCAACCAAGCGTACCACACGAACCTGTTTCTCAGGTGGCAGCACAAAACGGGCTGACTTTAGAGCCAACATCATACCCAAACATTCCAAAGCCTGCGTCAGTACCAGCACACTCCTTCTGTAATTTACGAAAAAGCTTCACTTCCGCAAGGTTGCGAACACTCTCCGCACATCCCGCCGCACACCTGCTGTGGACGGGCCTATTACTGCAAAATCAAAACGAAAATTAACACACCGGCCCGGCGCGAAGCGCCCCACCACTGACATAAGCTTCAGAAAAGTACCCGGGGCCGAAGCCAACCTAAATGGCAGCACACAAAAGCGGTAAAGACAACCTTGCCACGAAAACATCAACAATCATCGTGCACCGTCCCTTATTGCCACTGCATAGTACGCTTGAGTACGCTGTAAATGCTCACTACCCTCGGTAGTGTATCCAAGTAGCACTTCCGTACCACTACAACTCATGCAAGCCTTTCAGGTTCAGAATTATCCTGATCGACCCGTTTGGCTTTGCCACTGAAAAAATTGGCGACACAAATCCTACACTCCTGTTTTTCATTCTCTCAATTACACCTTGAGCTAACATCTCGCTCAATTTCGGGGCAATCTCCTTCGCATCGTCAAGTAATGGCGGCCTCGCCGAAACCTCCCTCAGCGGTGGCGTATTTTCCAACTCGAGACCAGCACCGTCTACAATATCCAACACCGCCGGCGACGCCCCAATGGCCGCCCACTCTGCCCTATGGCCTCTCAAACATCCAGCACGCCATGTGCTCATTATTTTCAAGCTCCGTTCAAGCGTTTGTTTTCCAACAATCAACTGCACATACAACAAAAAACATCTAATCACGCTCGGTAGAGCGGATGCCTTACACGCCCCGGCGCTTCGCATCGCCCAAAAAAAAAAAATTTTTAAAACCAAGCCATTCGTAATGTTTTATCACCACCAACAACCACTTGTTCCACCGTCTCCACGTGCGGCTCCTGTCAGTTCGGTCAGTTACCGACTCCGACAATGGGTTTAACATATGAACTCCCAAACACACTTTTCCAAATTCTGCCACACAAACCAAAAATAAATACTACGAACCTGACAATCCGTATTAAACCACTGCCGCCACGTTCTCAAGAAGCAATTATATCCACGTGCGGACGTACCTGGCCAGCTTAACAGGCCGCCACGTTATTCGTTCTCACAAATCTGCCGCTACCATGGCGGCCGCCATCGTAATACTCTCCAACCAGTATCGATAGAAATACTCACCACCAACCGCGTAGCCTAGTAGCCACGCTGCTTTTCTTGGAAAGATGGCGCACTTCAGTTCAACTGCAAAAACGATCGCTCGAAACAAATTTAACTTAGTAATTCAACAATCTTAGTTCAAGAATGTCTGACTGCAAGCGCCAGCGGCAAGAAAAAGAGTGAGTGGACGCGAGCAGGGCAGGGGGAAGTGGGATAGAGGCGGAAGTGACGCAATATTTTGCATAAATGACTGCATTAATGAGGTAAAAACGCGCCGTAGGCATAGGGAAGGATCCCAATCTTGTAACACAGTGAGGAGGATTCTGCGATGGAGAATAGGAATTCTCTAAATATCCGAACGAGCGGTTCTACCGTTGGGTTAACGTCATTTACCGCCAACCTCTGAAAAATTTTCAACCAATCCCAGCACCTCTTCTCACCTTCTCCTCGTCACTTCCGGTCCGTCTCCCATCACTTCCGCTCTCTCCGTTTCACCACTTTTGACAAAGGCCCACATCTTGCGCAAGGGAGGTGGGCGGGCTCCCACGGTAGAACCGCTCATTCAGATACTTAGAGAATTCCAATTCTCCTACAAAAACTAGTTAAGTTTTCTGGTAGAATTTTTCTCCTACAAAAACTAGGTAAGTTTTCTGGTAGAATTTTTAAATTCTCCAGCGTATCCTCTCTAGCGGTTGTACCGTTGGGTAGACTGGTGGTAAGCAAGTGTGCAAACCACGACCCACCCGAAGGTGGTACCACAAGAAACCTACTGCGGCAGCAAGTCCTGCCCAGCTTCCACAACCTGTACCTCCTACGACCAGAGGCACACCTGCCAGAAACACAGCCATCAGCATCCAGGTAACTCAAACACACCACCACAGGTCTCGAAACGAGCGGCTGGTCTAACACAGTTTAGCAACGCACTGCATTAATTGAGACCACATAACCATGTAGTCCCGATCGTGTCGGCGGACACGGACCTGCTAATCCCTTTCTACCTTACCGGCAGGCCAAGCGTCGCTCTCAGTGTAAACACCCCGACAACGTCAATCCTTCTCGTAAACAACGTAGAAAACTCGTAGTTACACCAAATAAAGAACGCGCGATAACCTATCATCACAAACTTCCTCCAAAAACCATTGGAAAAAGAAAAAACACTAACTAAATAGCGCAGACAACCTCAAGGGTCGGCGCCGACGTCAAAAGTGGTGAAACGGAGAGAGCGGAAGTGATGGGAGACGGACCGTAAGTGACGAAAAGGTGAGAAGAGGTGCTGGGATTGGTTGAAATTTTTTCCGGAGCCGGCAGTAAATGACGTTAACCCAACGGTACAACCGCTAGAGAGGATACGCTGGAGAATTTTCAATTAGATTTCGACAACATGATAAAAGCTAAATATAATCCAAAGTTTTGATTTACCTATTGGTTCTAAGCTTCCGCTAAGTGTAACCACTCGAAACAGTATAATACTAAGTTTGACATCTCCTTCCATCTGTGCTACTTGAAATTGTTTACTCAAGACTGACTGGGACGGAAGCTTAACAGTCTCTCTCGCTTCCCAGGAAGTGAGCACAAGCTTCCATCACAGGCGACGTTGGGTTTGCTCGAAGATAATATGCACTAGGAAGTGTGGCCTCGTTCGTTACCCATTATTACACCTACTAATAACAATTTTTACGACCTATGAACCTTTTGTAATATCTTTTCTTAGAAGTCAAACACTTATTACTGTGACAAAGCTAAACAATGCCAAGCAAATGTGCTGCAACAAAAAGCTGCGGAAGACTGCCATCTAACTGCAACTTATGAACCCAGCGCACAGCCCTTCAGAAAAGTTTAATCCCATCTGTAAGCTAACACCTCCTTCTTAAAATAAACAATCTACATAAACGACTTAAATATTTTTGGCTAAGCTGGGGTTTAGGCACAACAGAGTCTGTTGAAAGTCACGAGTCGTCTACTCCTCACTTAATACATGTGCTTTACATGTCAAAGTCTTATTAAGAAAAATGAGTCCAAGCAAAAAATGGCAACAAATAAGGAAAAGTTAGGTGTCTGAATGGAATATAAAATGTAAGGCTGTACCGATACCAATTTTACTAATCTGATTCAGAAAATTTTACCAGTAAATACTGGTAACGTTTTGAAAATTGGATCATAATGCAGTCTAACTGCAACTGCTGCTACTGCAATGTTATTTAAATCAAAGTACCCGCATTATCCCCTTGGTCCTTATTCTCTTGCTTCTGCTTGGCATCAGATCGGTCCAAATAACCAAAACTTGGTCGCAGCTGTACGATGCCTCGTACTGGGTTAAGATGAAGCTGACCTTAAAAAAGAAAGATGCAAACTTACAAAAGAATGCCAACATGTTATCTTAACTTTAACAATATTTCCACTTACCATCCTTTAGAAGACCAACTGCGTAGCGTGACGCTGAAGACAAGGCTTGGGTAGATGTTAGCACCTGTTTATCCATGAGTGCGCTGCCAAAAGAGAATTGGGGGCACAACATTAGGCTCACATGTTGCCTTTACATATGTTTGACCATAATGTTGTTAAACAGAGTTATCCAGGAAAGCCAACAGGGAAGAAAGCACATTTGATGTCCCAGTCGTACTATTTTCGGCCACCATTTTTTAAGGCAGTTTTAAGATATTTTAAAAGCACGAAGGTCACCAAGGTCATGTAGCCAAACTTTTCAAGGCTAAAATCTAACCTTGGACAAACTACTAGATGGACGAACCACATACCACAGCTGCCACACAAAGCTCGTATGCCAGCGACTGTTAGGAGACTGTAGCGCCACCAACTGCTCGGTCGGGGAAAGATTTATTTAGCATTACTAAAACCAATTGATAATAAGAATACTAAATTAATCGCCTAAAAAATACCGTAAGTAAGATTAGAGCATTAAAATAACCTCAAGGTAGATCAGAACTCGATGATTAAGTTTTATTTTTTTTAAATCCAACATTCAATTTTAAAAAGGGTTGTAGAGATGAGTGGAGCTAAGTATAATACATGGTTTTGTGTGTTTCATGGAGCGTGCCGAGCGACCGCTTAGGCTGATTCTTCTTCCGTGGTTCACATTTCTTGCAAAGAACGGAATTCGGTTTGAATCGAACACAGGACAAGTTCTTCAACTATGGATGTTGCCATCGCACACGAGTATTTCGTGAGTTTCCAATGGTATTGTAGCCTCCATGTTTGGTTTCAAGTTTCGCCCGTCATGCTGTTCCCCGCAAGAATTTCGAACTGGCGCTGTGATTGGTCGGAACACAATCGAGCTTACAGGCAGCCGTACGTGAATCGTCCCTCTCGAAGAGAAGAGTAGTTAGTCCAAGATCTAACTATTTAAAGGCATTCCTAACATTACTCCACAATTAGATACGACGCGCAATACGCAACATTATTACAAAACCAAATGAGGCATATAATCAAATTCTGAACATCAAGATTACTCGAATGAAAGATGTGTTAAATTACATTACTTTATTTTCTGTATTCATATTTCCATCTTGCAGTGCAATTCCTGAAGTATTATGTAGCAAGCAAACTACCGATCATTGCAAGTACATCTGGTTAGCTCGGCTATCACGTGTGAGATTTGCTGCAGGAACAATAAACAAGACCTCATTGTTTCAAAATTTGTAAAATTGGGAGTATATTTTGTTTGACTATTTGTCATAATTTTCAATATTCTTCACACTATGGTATATTATGGCAAATGGCTTTATTGTTCGTGTAGTGCTCGAACTTTAAAGAACTACCTTCCATACCGCTGCTACTAAACATTACAAACGTTATCAGTACCAAAACGACAAACACACAAATCCAAATTCAGTCGAGTATTCAACCTCACTTGCTTAACTCACAACTGGGCAGTTTGCTTTTTTAGGTGCATCTGTAGCAATATCGTAACAATAACCAAAAGATTAAGCCACAGACCCAGTGTGAACATTAGTAATTCAGAAAAAAGTTGTTTTGACTGGCATACAAAAAAAGAAATCCCTTGGGCTGGTAGTAACTTTTTACTGGCCAAATAAAAAGACAAGTGACCACCAAAGTGTTGAATTTAGGAACAAATAGTATTAAAATAAACTGAACCGTGCCAAAGGTTTAGTAAAAACAAAAACAAAGTTTTAGTTTATGACTTTATATAGCCGTTTTAAAATGTAAATACTGTAGACGTAAAAGTTAAAGGCCTGGTCAACAGGTGACTTTGGGGCTTGTATTCTTCTGAGGCCTTAAGCTTGTCCGCAACCGACGGAAAAATAATTATGTACATCACTAACCTGCGGAAAAAGCAACCCTCATCTCTTCTAATGCCATCTACGTTGAGAGCTATCTGCTCTCCTTTGCTACGGTCGTAAGTGCCACTACGAGTATTTAACATCAGCTCCAGCTCCACCTGCAACAAAGTAAAAATATGCCACCATTACACCAATTACTAAATCACAGGGCTTCTCCAAAGAAACTTATTTTTTTCTGGTCTGATCATAGATGGCCTAATTCTAAAACTTGAATATTTTTAATGCAATCTCGACAAGATACACTGAATTTGTATATTTGCTAGTAGCAAAATACTAATTTGGGTTTTATGAAGAGACTCGGTCGTGGTTTCGGAAATAATACAGGGTGTCTACCAAAAATTCACGTTGAAAATTCCTGACATTCTTGTACTTTTCCTGACTCTTTAGAGAAAACCTTGAGAGTGGCTGCTCCCAGCTAGGGTTCTGGAGGAAGCCAGTTTAAAAAAAAAAGAAACTGTTGCCTCTGCACAGCATTCCCACACTAGTTTCCACCAACATCACAAACGTAAACACATGTCAAGCCAGCTTTATACTCAAATCCACAGCAAAATATGCAAAACTGTTTTCCCGGACAGTAAGACTAAAAAAAATGGTAGGCCTAATCCAAAAAAAAAATTATCACAATATTAAAATTAAAACGTCTCTGCTAACAGATTCAGCTATGAATCTGTCTTGGTATTTACCATTTTGGCAAAGCACTTCTAAACGCATAATGTAGTAAAAACTAAAAAGTGTGTGATAAACAGCACATGGTTGCCAGCTATAAGCCTAACTTCCCCAACTAGGCCTAACATGCAAATAAAAAAAAGTCAAATGAAAATTAACAGATAGTATGTGTTACCCAAGTCGACGTATTTTTATTTTACCCAACATTAGCCTGTTTAAGAGAAAATATTATCACCTTGTGAAAATTCCTGACTGGTACACACCCTGAGATACAACTGCACCAGATTTATTATCAGTTCATGCCACTAAAACACCAAGAGCTTGGGAACTGCATTAACGGCGAGACGATTTGCCAAGTTTTGCTCAAAAGAGTTTAGCGTTGCTCCTTTGCCATTTCTTTCAACTACAGATAAAAAATTACATAACAGCTGTGGTGGCAGGTTGTTACGTAGAATGTGCATTAGATTGTGAAAATATTCTAGTTTTTCAATAGAGGCGAGAATCAAGACAGCACAAGTCGTGCCGCAAAAAATATAAATTGTCTGTTTCTCAAGCGCTTGAGGATTCTTAAAATATCCACGGTTCAGCACTTTTTATTTCCAAGTTCCGTTTGTCACATTCCTGAATCGGTTTTGTTCATTGATTACCGGCAATTAAAACCCCACAGACGATAACCGGTCAGTGCCGAAACACGCTCTTACCCGTGGGCACCGCAATGTTTTAACACGACATGGTGAGTCGTTCCAGTTTTCTAGCAATGGCTATAGTTTCTGTACAATTAATGACAAGTGGGGCAAAAATTTCAAGAGACTGGGGCATCGTTGGTGGCCTTCCAGAAACCATGTCTCTTTTAGAATTTTATTTTAGTGTGTTAAGTCCAGCCTTTGATAACCTTGAGCCCTTCGAGAAAAAACTAGGCCTACTCGAATTAGGCTTAAAGCTAATACCAGTTGCAATTTCTTTTTTACGTGTAGCTGTTTTGCAATATTACATGATAATAATAAATGCCTGGTTGCCTGGTCGTTTTGAAATGGTTTTGGCCTGAGAAACGAGCCAACTCTTTTTTTTTTGCAGCCTAACAATTACCTTTTGCTGGATAGGCTTTATCCTAGCCTCCAAATACGTCATGTCATCGTAAGGCATATTTGCAGGTCGCACAGGATACTGTAAATAAAATTATATTTCGTGCAATTAAAACTATAATCGTTGTAGCAATAACTAGAAATGCAACAAACTGTCCAATAACCTACCTGGAATAGGTATAAGCTGTCGAGTAACATTTTGGATAGAAAAACGTCCACCTGTAAATTAAATTTCTAAGTGTAAAGTTGTGCACAGTAATTCACCACTACCAATAAATACCAGAACATGGAATCTGTGGTCTGGGATTATTCTAAATGCCTCAATAACTGAGGCCACGGTTTTGAAATTAGAAAATTCTGAGAGTGCAGATTGTTTTCACAGGGGGAAAACAAATTTTCATCACTTTCCATTGTGATTTCAAAATTTTTCTACACCAAGTTTGATATTTTAGCAGACCTACACCTAAACATCCTAGCCCCCCCCCCCCCCCCACACACACACACTGCCATGAATATACTTTTAAAGTCACAAAAGGGTCACCTCTAATTTCACAGAATAGTTTTGCAGAAAAAATTGCCATTTTTGCAGAAATAAATTTTGAGGTCAGTATTCTGTGAAAATGGAATTCCAAATTCGCAGAAATAAATTATGAACATTTACTTCTGCGAAATTGGAAGATGCCCGCAAAAGTGTTCTAAACCTATCACCATGCACAGTGATCACCACCACCACCACCAGCACGATCGTTAACACCATGCTTAGGAAAAGGGCGCGAACCTTTAGGTTGAATACTGGACTAACGAAGGATTGGCACATGCTAACACACCTCAGCTCCATTCTTTCTTCTTCCTGTTCTACAACTTTCTGCAGTATTAGCGTGCTGGGCCCATAACATTTCTTAAAGGGAGTGTCATGGAAGTAACTTGAATTGTTTTAAGACACTTACCCAGCTTAGGTTCCTGCACACGTACATTAATGAGTAACACACACTAACGTCCTTCGTGAGGACAGCATAAGTTGATAAATTGGGCTGAATGTTGCATGTCTCCTAACAGTTTTGCTTGGTCATGTAAATTTGTTTGCAAACACTGGCTATCCAATTCTCACGGAGCGCAAAACTAGGCCTATTAAGTCCTACCCTGTCAGACATCGTGTTTACAACAACGACAATTATAGCATGTTCCAAGTTATTTACATACTGTCATTCACACCATTTCGTATCAGTAAAACGAAACTAAGACCAAGGTGCTACCCATCTCGCACAGAAGAAAATGCCACTGGCATTGAATATTCCATAAAGGGCCACTTATTGCAAAATGTCACTAATATGTCCTGTCTTGGGGTGATGCTCGACAAAAAGTCGTCATGGTCGGACCAAGTCCAGGGTATTTGTACCAAAGTCAATGGTGAAAATAAGTTTTTCCACTGGTTTCTTAAACAAGCTACTCCTAGAGTTCGGGAGATTGTGTTTAATACCATAGTACATCCAAAGTCAGAATACTGCAGTGCTGTGTGGGATCCCTACACAAAGCAGCTTTCGGATCGTCTGGAGAAAGTGATGTGGAGGGCGGCGAGAATGGTCACTGGCGACTACAGGAGAGAAACACGTGTCACTGGAATGTGCAACAAGACGTTGTGGAAGTCAATGAAAGAGAGAAGAAAATTCCATAGGTTGCAACTGTTTTATCGCATTCTGAATGGCGGCACTATGTGGATCCTATTGACTTCTGTGGTGCCCCGACTTTGTGGGTCGTCATGACCACATCAGAAAGGTGAAAAGATTAGTGTAGCACACTCCTTTTTTCCACGCACCATTGTGGAATGAAATAATTTGCCCCAGGAGGTTGTACAAACTGACTCTAAACTTGCTTTCATTAGAAAGCTCAAAACTACTTTACAGCCATACTGATTACTGTTTGATTGCCTTTGCGTCTGTGGTGCATGTGGGCTTCTTTTCTCGTTTTTTTTTTCTTTCTTTCTTTTTTTTTTGTATTGCTTAATTTCTCCTTGGGGCATTGCAGTTATTTCAAATAAAATACATAAACAAACTTCAATTTCTTTGCTTTCAACAATTTAAATTTTTTTACACTGGCGTTCTAACAAACACCTCTTGGTTATGAAAAATACAAGTTTTACTTAAACAACTAAAACGTATTTAAATGGTTCTTGAGCGAGTTTTTTTGCCAAAGACTTAAAATAAATTTTCAATCGTGCGTCGGAGCTTTAACCAAACAATTCCTGGATCCAATAACCATATAAGCCCAAGCTCTGAGAAAAATCTAAGATTTCTTGAGAAGCGTATCATAACTAAAGACTTGTATCTCAAACATAATTGGTAAAAAAATCAACCATCGCCCACATCAGAAAAAAGCACGAATAAAAATTTTTAAAAACCGCATGTATGCATTACATTTTTTTTTTATCATTCCCAAGAACATTTAACTTTTAGTGGCCTTAAATAATATGCTCAATTAAACCGATTTTAGTCGTGTAATTCTTGAGAGTTTCGATGCTCAAATTAATTGCAAAATTAATTTTATCGTAGTTAGCATCACTTTGATGCCATAACTACTACTGTGATAGACTTGGAATACGTTTCAAATTTACTCCACATGGTTTTAGCAATGGGCCTATGATATTTCGCATGGTTTTATGACACTCGCTCCCATCATGTAGCTTGTTGTTTTGCCCGGTGAAATTCAAACAAAAGCAACTAGGCCTACTAACTAAACCTAGCCAAGCTTATACAAAGTTAGTGGCTCCTTTGGATGTTACTTGCTTCTACAGATTTAGAATTGTTATCTACATTTTTTTCTGAATACGTAGCCTACGAAATGCCTAGTCATTGATTTTATTCAGCTTTCTTGTTATTACCAAGTATTTATTATTAGTAGGCTAGCCACAACTAACGTCAGAGGGTATTACTAATTTCACATAGGCTAGGGTTAGTTAAAATGCCACATCTCCATAATTTACTGTCTAAACCTGATAATGTAAATAGCCTACCCACACACACATCGCAGCAAATAATCAATATATATATAATACGCTTAGGTTGGGCAAGCAAATTCATCATTATGCACTATAATGAAAGAGGGCGAGCGACCGACAATGTCAAACAAACAGATGTGGCCTGTAACAATCAGCAACAATCGAAATATTGCTTTTGCTACCTCTTAGAGCAAACTTGAAGTTTCAAAGTTGGTTCAGTAACAATCACTGCATGCACGACCGTTGTTGGGTTTATTGCGCTTGGTATCAGAACTGAGAAACGGGCAATTGAGCGTCCTCCATTGAAAAAAAAACATTTACTTTCATAACAAAACAAATCAGCATGGGTTAAAATGGAGGGGGAGCAGGGATGGGGATATTCAGACCACTCAATAGGGGAATCCGGGTGGGAACGGGGGAAGCGGTGCGGAACAGGAAAGGGGTTACCGGGGGGGGGGGGGGGATTAGACTATACAACTGGGTAGGCCACAGGGAAGTAGGCCGCAGGGAGCAGTCGGTACCCTTTTCATTCCATACTACCCATTACAGTATTTTGCTCAGGTATGCGGGAACCGGCTAAACCGGCGTATGTTACGCTGGGGGTACAGCTAGTATAACGGTAAATATAATCTCGATGAACACTATGCAAATCAGTTTGATGTTATTTATTTCTTATTTTATTAAACACTTTTTAAATTACTGTTCTCTTGTGACAGTTTACCTGCATGTATTTGTTTTTTATTTTAATTGGACCAGTACGTACTATTAAGCTTTGCCATAGTATTAATGTTTGTTTACTGAACATTTTGCAGTTCAACATGTATTTCATTTTTTTCTTCCTTGTATAGGTTTTTTGTATGGTGTGAATTTTGGTTCTGTATCCACCCAAACATGAATTTACTTTGAAAATACATAAACACATTATACTGAGCGAGTTCGGAAAATCGAAGCACCAAAATAAATATGCACACTCTCACAACGGGCAGGAAGTTAGTCAATTTTCCGCAAGTTTTCGGCAGTTTGCTTGGAGGATGATGAAATACGTCTCCCAACTGTCTTCGTCAGGCCCTATTTTAAGGTTTTACTGCTGCTTTGAATCACATTAGTCCGTTTGTTTACCTTCGGAATTCTTAATTTTGCTCCCCCCCCCACTTTTTTTTTTTTATCATGTATCCGTTTCTTGATTTCAACATGCCTGTATAAAGCTTTACCATAATTTTTATTTATATTGAATCTACATCTTTTCGTATCGGACTTCTAATTTATTTTTTCAATTCAGTGTGGACCGTATTTAATTTTTTTTTATTACCTTGTACTTTTCAATGTTTTTTTTTACTGCTTTTGTTCCTCAGCAACCATTCTTTTGTTGTACCATGCCTATACGGGTATCTCAACTAAATAAAAGTTAAGTTTAAGTGAACTGGAACTAAGGCATCAGCAAAAATTATACACTAGAAGTTTGGAATTCCCTTGAAATACCGTTGGCCAAGTATACTAGCATACCATATTACTAGTATAACGTCCTATCTACCCATGGTCCTAGTAACAACGTCCAGGCCTAGTATACCTTGGACGAGACACTGAGTATACTCGTCCAAGAGTATACTAGACCACCTTTATGCACTTAACGTATCATTTGTGTGACGTGACCTGGATTCGAACTGGTGACCAACACCATCAGTCACCTGATCACTGTTATACCGCCATACCGCCCTCCACTGGCTTAAGACTCAATAACCACACATGTGCAGATTCACCAGCACAAGTTTGCTCGCTCTGTTTTAACTTTAAAGAGTACCATCAACATCATAACCTTACACATCAATTATAATTTTTTTTAGTTCGAAAATAAATTGTGCAGCAAGGTAAGAAAAAAATGTCACAACTGAGCCATGTGGTGTTTGCCCGCATCAAGTGCTCGTTATTTTGTATCCCTATTTGTTGTGAAACCACCAAATTTCTTACACAATAAGACGACACCGTTCTTGTAAGCAACAGCACTTAACCAGCCTTACATTGTCCTTAAAAACATAAAAACTGTGTCTTCCAAAACTTACTTCTTGGACAACAGGATCATCGTCTTCTTCAGCCATGATGGACTCGAGTCCATTTGGTGACGCGTTGTAACACTGTATCTGCAAAAAAAAAACACAGGTTTGCTGTTTTAGTTTGTGTTTTTAGAAACATTAAGGGTTTTTATTATTTTATGAATGACAAATTTTTGGAATTAAAAGATAAATTTTGAAAAAGTAAAAAGTAACAAGTAAAAAAACCCTAAAGACCATTGATTTATTCTTTCAATTTCTAGAGAGGCAAAACTGTTATAATTTGATCGGCCATCTTTGCTGTATCGGGGTCTAAATATTTTAACGCTAGCTCCTAAGCTTGCTTCACGTTTACTTAGTTCTGTACCAAGACTTCCAGGTAGCCTAAAGCCCTTCATTACCGTATAATTTTAGATGGTTATGTCAAATCGCATTTTCGGGCAAATTTCATTACAACTCGGTATTGGGCACTGTCATGTCCGCTCTTGCATATACAGTTATTTTCACTCTTGCAGTCATCGAAGCTATTACATTATATATCTATACTCAAACACATGTGCGCTTGGTGCTTGAAAGTTAACTTATTGTTGAAATAAGGCCTTAACGGTATTTATTGCAATTTTCATTAATACTAAAGCTGCTTCTAATCATGAATTACGCCAAGCTAGGACGTTTTTGCTCTACCGCATTGCCCAGGTTTGTGCCATAAGTACATCGTTGCTTGAACTTGGATAAATCACGTAGTAGCTTGGATGAATAACAACTCACTGCGTTACTCCTTCAGATTATTGTAAACGTAATGCAACAATACAATAGTAAAAATAAATCATAAATCTTAATAAATTAAATATTGTTAACATTATATATATGGATGGTAATGCGCTCAAATCCATTGAAAGAAACTTTGTGTATGTGTGTACATGCGCACATGTTTGTTCGGCTTCTCCCCTGGAATTAAAGCATGTATTGTATGAACAGGAGAGACGTTAAAAAAAATCAGAAGGCTATTACAAAGTGCTTATGTTTAGATTCATTTTGTTGGTCTACTTTGACGCAAAATCTGAAAAACACCTGCATTTCCCTGACAGCCATGGACGAATTAGCAGAAGAGCATTAAATCCTTATTGTTTCCATGTTGCTTAGGCGTCATGACTTTGCAGTAATGCATTTTTTCTAACAATGATAATTGGTCACTCTGCGTACTGACTGATTTGAGACACAGGAAAGATGGAACTCAATGAATGATCTGACGGCTTTCTGACCAGAGTGTGCACGTGACGCTTAACAAAGGCGAAAACAGGTGAAACCTTGGTTCATTATGGGATAACTGACTTGTTTGACTTACCGCTCAAGCACTGCGTTCAAAACTCCATACAGTAACAGTTACTCCAGTTTCTCAATTTTGCCACGAGAGCACCAACTGCGGACACGACGTTTGAGTCACGTGACCAACACCCGCCTCCTGTAGAAGAGTGTAACTACGTATAATGAGATTGAACCAACTTTCAGTCTTGGATTTGTTGGGAATTAGTAGTGCTGACACTAAATAAATAATTCGTGCATCGCGCAAAACAATCAGACAGAACAGGGCAGGGCGATAAAAGGTCACTTACGCCCGCCCACAAATCAAAAAAGAATGGTGAAACGACGAAAGATCGTTGTTAAAATTTATAAAATTGCCTAAAAAGACCCGCCAAACTATTCTATGGAGTAATGGTAAACAACAGGAGATGGCTATTGGGTAGGCTACTAGTTTGTGGTCACGTTCTACAGATGATCCTACACATTTTGATCGAGTGTACTCTTCAAATACTGATGGTACGGACATGAGCGTACTCTTGATGGAAAAATTTGTGTATATTTCGGAGCGAGTGAATAGGGGCCAACCATCTACTTGATGGCCCCTTATTGGGTGTATTGCCGACCCATGCTGTAGGAAGTTGGGCGTATTCGGAGCACAGTTGGGAGGCGTAGGGACTTTGGGATCAATGAGCAACATATTTTTTTCAATGGAGTAGAAGATCATCAACTGGTCCCTTTACCCCTTCCACACCGTGATGCTAAGCAAGAAAAAATAACTAAGTCCAGATTGTTGAACACCGGCAAACGGCGATTACAGTGGTTGATAACGACATACTGAAGAATGTCGTTACGGACTAGGAACTTGTTTAAATTGGTGTTAAATTGTTTCTGCTGTAAAAAGTAAGATTCTTCAGTAAGCCCAGCTATGTATGAAAAGCTAACTTAATGAGATTTCCCTGGACACCTGAGCGAAGCTAGCAGAGCACAGGAGATATTTGAGGCTTGGTCTGTGAGCCAATGGGTTGCAAAATTGAATCGCATTACCGCTTTACGTACCCATGGAAATTTAAAAAAGGACTCCTCTTGGCGTACGTCTAAGTGGAAGGGGAAGGGGGTTAATATCCTGGGATTCATGAGTGCATCCTGGAATTTGTTAGGTGGGTTCTGTACCAAAAGTTTGAGATCTAAACATACATTTTGTTTAGCATGTTGGAAAAAAAAATGTCACTGCGTAATAATGAGAAACAGTATCACAACGTACATAGCAGTATTTCCTTCTCTTAAAAAAAAAAAAATTACGTTGGTATACAGCCATATTTCAGTTAGAAGGGGGATGAAACCACATTTTACGAGGCTGGAATTGCCCTTGTTGGGATTGGGAGCCTTTGTGTGTGGGCAATGTTTTATCATCTTAAAAAAAATGTACCAAAAGCAGCAAAGGAGGGTTGGAGTTAGTGAGGAAGTAGATGAGATGGGGTGCCAAAGAGGTGAATATATTAGAGTTTGTGTAGCTGCAATCCTAATTATGAAAGGATTGCAGCTACGCAAACTCGAATATATTCACCTCTTTGGCACCCCACCTCATCTACTCCATCACTAACTCCCACCCTCCTCTGCTGCTTTTGGTACATTTTTTTTTAAGATGATAAAACATTGCCCACACACAAAGGCCCCCAATCCCAACTAGGGCAATTCCGGCCTCGTAAAAATGTGGTCGCATCCCCCTTCTAACTGAAATATGGCAAAGGCCTAACTCAGCAGCACAAATATAACAATGGTATATCGATACGCTTTCGACAGCTACACACATAGAATACCTAGGTTGATGGCAAATGAGCGAGCGAAGCAAAACTATATTTAGGGGTGGTATTAATTCTATTTAGAACTTGAATTCCGGAAACCCAGCATTTCTGAGGTAATTTTTTATGTCCTTGAAACAGGTTATCTTCTCAATTTCAGATGGAATCAGCTTGGCCGTCTTGCCTCATCGTCGAAGCTCTGTTTCTCTACAGCAGCAGCCGTTCAAGAAAAACCACAAGCCGATGGTGCACCAAAACAATACCCACAAAAGTTGCATAACATTGTTGATGAAATTTCAAAATTGACTCTGTTAGAAGTATCCGAATTAAATGAACTATTGAAGGTACTGTACATAATTTAAGCAGTTTTTCCTTAACTTTGCTCAGTTTTTTCATTTCAGAAATTTCAAAATCTATTTTATTAGTGAAAATTGAACTAACAGACCGCCAGGGTAGAAACGGAGAACTCTTTCTACTTGAGTTTTGGGTGTAATGCCTGTTCACCATCATCAGAACGACGCACAAAAATACAGAAACTAAGAAACATGTTACATGCTGGAACACTTTAATTTCAAATGTCGCTTTTCTGTGGACATTACTACTAATCCAAGGCAACGCAACATTTTAATTCTAAGTGCTCCAGCATATAACATGTTTTTTCGTTTCTGTAGTGTTGTGTGTCGTTCTGGTGATGGTAGACGGCCATTTTAGTGAAAATTCCTTTTAAAGGTGTTCTGTGTTTCTACTCTGGTAGTAATGTGTAAAACTTCCCCGCAACATGACTTTCAATTACCACTTACTACTGGTTACCGGTTTTCTATGGTTGTTAGGTTTTATTTTATCACATCATTAAAGCTATTACTATTTAATCCCAGCTTAGGCCTCAAAATAAAAACTGGTCTAAAATTAAATGGCAATTTTTACTTCTACGTATACGAATTCTAAGCCCTGTCTTGCATTCCTAAATGCCAAAATAAGAACAAGATTGTTGCATAATAAAAAGAATAACATTGACTGAAAGAAAACAACTGTAGAGGATATTACAAGCAGGGTTGGAAAAAAATCATGATTTCTATGTGCCGACGAAAATATCTACTACCTGTCCGTTTCTTGCATTCAGTTCATGTATGTTGTTTCCCATAGAGTAATTTTAAAATCTCTAGATCCGCCCAGCTCCGCGGCCCATGTGCACATGGCCAGCACAGGCCCTCCATGAATGGTGTTACGGCGATAGCCAGCCAGCTCTTTTCCTCCACACCTCCGTCTCGTCAACACCTCTGTTTCCCGATTCATGCTACAGTTGCTACACTGCCGTTTGCCACCGAGCCGGAATTCAAGTTCGTCGAAATCCACCTGCCTTTGATGCATCACTCATCATGAAGCAGCTCTGCTCATCTTCTTTGTGCTGACCATTTCTTGCCTGGAAGAATACTCTCCAATTGAAGACAGTTCACCTGCTTTAAAAATACGAAAGTTCGGATAACTACTATGAGAGTTCATTTCACGATTTTGTTCAAGAATTAGAAAAATTTCCGCTCAATCTCAAAACAAACAGAATACTCTACCGTATTCCGCAAATTTTCGACAGTTCTTTTTAGTCGATGGAACACATTCAACTGTCTTCGTCAGGCGTTGTACTTGCTTTTCTTCTTTGGCTTACAACATGGCTTGCTCTTGGTTTCGAACATGGCGTTCGTTTAAAACCACCGTGTTCGAAACCAAGAGACGACCGCCTTGTTCGAAACCAAGCGCAAGCCATGTTGTAAGCCAAAGAAGAAAAGCAAGTACGTCTGACGAAGGCAGTTAAAGTGTGTTCCATCGACTAAAAAGAACTGTCGGAAATTTGTGGAATACGGTAGAGTATTCTGTTTGTTTTGAGATTGAGCGGAAATTTTTCTAATTTTTGAACAAAGTTTGCCTGCTGCACTCGTTCGCCAGAAGATGACTCCTTGCCCGAAAATCTTTCACCAATTCGGAACGCAATTTGCTTTTGACACTCTGTTCGCCCGAACGAAGAACCGCTGTCCGGTCTGAATTCTTTGTTGCACTCCTTTGCTTTCATGGACTCGTCTACTTTTCGTAATACTTCGTCTGCTCTTGCCAACCTTCAGCCTGTTGACCCTCGAATCCCTTCACTGCCTGTTGGTGTCCGTGACCTCTTATGTGTTGAATCAACTCATCCGAACGCGAACCACCATCCTGCACTCAGTTCGCCTGAACGTTACCCTTCGTCCGAAGCGACCACTGGCGAACCTGCACGCTCATCCCAAACGCGAGCCTCCCAGACATGCGTTAGTCAGCTGGCTCACCCGTCTGAACGTTGCCTCTCGCATTTTACCTCTAGCTTGCATCGAGACCCTTCGTCCGATCTTCTTGGACTTCCCTCTGTTCGACTGTCCGGCAACTTACCGGCCCCTTGCTTTTTGCACCATTTTATATTCGGGTTCGGCTTCCGAACCTCTACTTCCCTTTCGCCATCGTGTCCAATCAACTGAACACTGAACTCCCGTTCGCCACAAGTTCTCGACATGAACTGCACGCCACTCATCTCATCTTGTCCAATTCACTTCTCTCGCCATGCATCGACGAAGGAAACCTTCTCTCTTCTTTCCCGCTAGAAACGAAAAATTCAACTGAAATTTAGTCTTGCATTTTTGCCTCACGGTTTTCAGATGGCTGCACGCATCTGCGGTGTTGTCTTTCCTGACCTCTCATTCACAGCTTGGTGATTTTTCAGTGGTCCCGAACCATCCCACCCTTCCCGCCTTTGGCTTTCTTTTTTCTCCGCCAGTGCTCTAGTTCACTTCACTCTTCGTAGGTCATAATGGAGCCTCGTTTACGCGGTGGAAAGACTTAGACCTCCACTTCATCCTCCTCCCCCCTCACAGTGCGGGACCCAAATGCTCGGGACCCAGACTGTTGCAGATGCATTCCCATCATTTAACAGAAAACACTACGATCCCCATTCTGCGTGCCAGAACCATTGGAAGTGTGATTACGTCCTCGACCCCTGCAAAATTTGCTTGAAAATCTCTCCTGAAGATTGGAATGTCATTGTCAAAAAGAACATGCAATCCAAACCCCACAGTGAACAAAGAAAGAAGAGAAAGGAAAAAGAACTCTCATCCTCAACGAAGCTTCCAACTCCTTCAAATCCTCTGCAAATCTCATCAAACTCATCTGTGTCATGTTACTGCACCTGCTCTTCCATTAACTTTTCTCCCGACATATCTACATCTGTCGTCACCACTGCACTCTCTCTCATCAGTGATCGTCAACCGCAATCCGACCTCTCCAAACCTCTCTGTACCGCCAACACTTCAGAAACTCCCTCACAACCACCACCTGAAGTCCGGATATATCCTGGCTCAGCTTCTTCTGCTCTAAATCCTCCCTCGGCCTCCATCATCTTTGGTTTGGACGGTGGCCCCAAACTAATCATCGACACACCTGATCTCACCAACCCCATCGTTTTGGCTAAAGTCCTTCGCAAGCTAACTGATTTGTCATTAAATGGCATCCATCATGTGGAGTCAAATGACGCTCCGATAACTGCCCGTATCTCCAACACGCTGTCGGACCTTAAAGAAAGCTCGTTCCAACAATTCTGCCATAACGTTGCACGTACTCAACCTAAGTGCGTCCAACTCAAGATTGCGCACCAAACTCCTTCTTTCTGATGCCCAATGCAGGAAACTTTCACCTCTTCCAGGCGTTCCACCCTCATCAGGCATCATCAACCGCTCCCCTTTGGGTCGCAGGCCATTTAGATTGCACAGGCAACCACCTTTAAGGAAACTCATTGTGCCATCAAAGTCTTCCGACGTACATCCGCCTCGTGATCAACCTCCCGAAACGACACCACCCCCTCCAACTCAACGCAACCCTCCGGGTGCATCGGTTTCCACCCAAACACTTGATTTGACCCCGCCAAACCTTTCTCAAGCAATTACACCCAGTTCGCCCAAACCACAATCTTCAAAATCAAACCTAACCTAATCTCATCATTGATTTCTCTGATGTCAAACATTCGGACATTGTGCAAGACTGGATCAGTGCCAACCTTACCCTACCACCAGACAAATACGTGGCCAGACAGGTATGGCAATTTGACAATTCATCTTTTTTTCTTGCCATGCAGACCGCAAATGAAGAAACTGTCATTTCACAAAACAAAACAGCTTCCTTGCCCAAACTGCCGCTCAAGGGTAAAAGGTTACGTATTTTCGTTCTTAACCCCGCCATAACCCCCCCCCCCCCCCCTTTCTTCTTCTCTTCCACTCTTTGGCTGGGAACTTCAACTCTCTCTTTGAACGGGACATCTGCTCACATACTGTGTCAGATGGACCCGTTCTTTTGGCAAACTCCAATTCTACTTCACAAAGGCAGTGTGAAGCCAACTAGTTTCAACCTCCACGACTCAAAATTTGTCGTTTTAAAAAAAAAAAAACTGAAGCGAAGACCTTTCACATCACGTCAATGTCTCCACCGCTTTATTCAACGGGCTACACAGAACATCCAAGGTTATGTCAGACGGGCAACTGTCCCTTTCCAACTCTTTTGAACGAAAATTCTCTTGAAATCGCCACACCTCTCCAAAAAAAAAAAAAAAAGGAAAAAATGGAAACTTCACTTCAAAAACACCTCGAATTCACACGCTCGGTAGTGGATTCCGTCACTTATCTCACCCTCAATCAACCATCTCTGCAACAACTCCAGGATCCGGATCTCGCCCTCTGGTTCTCATTTATTGGGACTGAACACTCTTCACTCTCTAAAACCCCTTGACATTTGAACTCCCTTTCTAAGTGTCCAATAGCCAATTTTCCCGCTTGGCACCCGTGTTGAACCACCACATCCTCAGTTCTCAGTTCCACAAACTGTCGCTTGGGACATCTGGCCACTACTTAGGCTTCCCAAACTCGAGCCGGCCATCATTGTGCTTCTCCACATCATCAGAAGATTTCAACCCCTCACACCCAAATGTAAGCCCCCCCCCCGGCTTTGCTTCATCTTAATTCCATTTTTCAGCTTTGAGGAAAACACTTCAGTCAACCAGACACTATCCTGGTGTCTCGTTCTCAAAGGAAGTGCACCTCCCCTATGCAGATAGCCTTTGTGCTTGGACATTTGCGGAAACAGTGTTCTCAGGGGGCCCAGCTCGCCACCCGGAGTAACCCGAAATGTGGTGCCCACCACCATAATTAATATTGATAAGGTCAACTGTAAATGCAAGAAATTTACAGGTAGTTGATATTTTGCGTCGGCACATAGAAAGCCCAATTTTACCTTGGGAGAGGCCAAATTAGTTTTTATTGCCTAATCGAAAATATATACTACCTGTAAACCTACCCTACCTCCCCTCTTGAGTCTTCTCTATGACAGAACAAGAGGAAAAGTAGATGGCTGTCTATCACCGTAACACCATTTATGGAGAGTCTGTGCTGGCGCATGCGCAGATAGGGTGCAGAGTTGGGTGGATCTAGAGAGTTTAAAATTCCTCCATGGAAAACAGCATACACGAACTGAATGCAAGAAATTTACAGGTAGTATATTTTTTGATTAGGCAATAGATACCAATTTTGACTTCCCCCTCCCCCAGGTAAAATAATCCTTTTTTACAAAAAATCAAAAAAAAATCTACTTCTTTTTTTAAATTTAAATCAATGATTTTTTGATTAAATCAATTTTTTTAAATCTCAAGCAAACTTATTTAAAAGTTGTGGGACACTGCACATACAAAAAACTTGACAGTTAAAGCAAAATTATTTTAGTAGTAGTAGGCTACAGTTGCATATTCAAGATTATGAGATAAAAACTTATGTCCCACAGAGGACGGGAGCGCGTCCAAACAAAACGAGTAATTATGAGAGCTAACTTAGCTAAGCAGTGTATTTGTTTCGTTCTCAAAGACAACTACTGTAATTTGGTAATTAGTACTAGTAGGATATTGTTTTGTATGCAAAACATCTTCAACAGTAATTATAACAACTAAGACCGTTGTTTCATATGGAAGATCTCAGATTCAATTACGAGAACAAGTTAGTGGCTATTGTTTCATACTCAAATTAACTTCTACAGTAACTAACCTTTATGACAACTTAGTAGACTATTGTTTCATGCTCAATATAGCTCAAAGCTTTGTCATTATGGGAACTTCGTAGGCTTTCATTCTCAAAATATCTTCAACTTTTCAAGAATAATTGTATCTTGTATCCAATTTCAACTTGTAGTTCTGCGTCAATTTCATTTTTAAAATGGTTAAATCAATGAATTAAAATAAATGAATGCTTGAATTAACTCCTTCAAATGCAGGGAAATCCAATTTCAATTTCTTTTTAGAGTTCAGTTTTAGTTTCTCTTTAAGCTAGTATTCCAGTTCTACATCAATTTCATTTTTTTAAATTTTTTAATTGATTTAAATCAATGATTTAATCAATGATTTTTATTGATGATTTAATCAATGATTTAAAAATGTCACATTGCTTACTTTGAAAGTCCGAGTCCATGTTTACATCTGTTGGGCTTAGATTTCAAAAGAAAGGATATTCACCGTTCCAATATCCTTGCAAATTTTCGACAGTCTGGATTTCTGGAGTTGGAGGGGCCCAGAACAACTTCAAACCCAAGCATCCAGTATCTGCTGAGAGGCGAGTTTAATAAGATGCTGCGGGAGAAGTGGTCTACTGACTTGCAAGTTACGGATGCTATGACCCCGCGTCGCATCCAAAAAGCAGATGAACAATCACGACGGAGTGAGTGGTGGTGTAGTAGCCTGAAGAAGACAGTCGTTCTGAACCCCTCCAACTCCAGAAATCCAGACTGTTGAAAATTTGCAAGGATATTGGAATGGTGAATATCCTTTCTTTTGAAATCTAAGCATAACAGACGTAAACTTGGAATCAATGATTTAACTACTGATTAAATGGTTGTCAACCCTGTTAACAAGGTTTTCCAGTTTTTCCCAATTTTTCCAGTGTGTGTGTGGCTGAAGTCTGCGAACCTTGTATGTGTTACCTCTAATGCCTACTCTATTCACTCTGTGTAAAGCTGAGATTTTGAGAAAGTGATTTGACCTTTATTTAAAATAGTATATATAACATTATAATAATATTCCAAAATAGGCCTATCTTTAAAAATTTGAAAATTTAACATTTTGAGGTGTACAAACCTTGTTAAGTAGGCCAATGATAGGGTCCCAGATTGCTTATCGAGGCACAGATCATTGACCAGTTGTCAACTCTGCTGGAGCCAGGATGATTCATATTAGTCCAACACAAGATAGGAAAATTGCAGTCAACTTAGAGCACACAGTTTGCAACTGAGGAGCGGCTACTGGTGTACAGTACAAGACTGCCTGTGTCCCAAACGCTGGTACTTGATGTCCTTTTTTCCAGCTTACGAAATGATAGGCATCGGTATCAAATTGGTAAAACTGGTTTTGGTGCTATTGTAGTGGTTACTCGAACTACGTAAATTTCTAATACAAGTTGGAAAGTAATCCATTTTTTTTCTTTCAGCAAACCCTGAAAATTCCTGATGCTCCGGTAATGGCTTACGGCAGTGTGGCTCAGCCTGCAGCACAGGTAAGTTTTTTTTTCCATATTGGTTTGACAGTGAGATCTTGTCTAGTGTGCAACAAGCTTTAAATTTGGTATCTTTTTTTCCACCTAAATTGATTTCATTATGCCAAGCGATTACATGTGCAAGACCTTGACTCTTTGGAGGAATATCGCCTTAAGGTTGACCTCTATAATTAACCGTCACTCTTTGGAAGAATATCATCTTAAGGTTGGCTTCTACTATTCTTGACTCTTTGAAGGAATATCGTCTTAAGGTTGACCTCTATTAACTAAGAGGTTTTAATTTTATTAACAAATTGGGCTGCGGCTCATCGACCCACTCATTCCCAAAATTACATTGGGTCATGCCAAGCACATTGATTGGAAACTTACTAAACTGGTGTGAGGCAGCAGAAACAAATGTCTTTTTACATAAGTAGAACTCTTAGGCCAATATAAAAATTATTTACTGCTTGGTTTTGGTTTATCACTCAATTTACCACTACAATTCAAGTACCATACTTAATTATAGCCTTTCTGTTTTAGCTCTAAATAAGAATTTTGTTGTTGCATTTTTTTATACCCGATTAGGCAGAAGAGGAGGAAGTGCCAGAGAAAATTGTTCAAACATCATTCACAGTGAAATTGACAGAATTCGACACGGCAAAGAAAGTACAACTGATCAAGGAAGTAAAGAACTTGATTCCCGGAACGAATTTAGTTCAGGTATGTCTTCACTGCTTACTGGCCGTCCTTAAATTTACTTGCACACAAAATCTTTCACTTTCAACTCCCTCTCTGCCCCATTCTCTCATTGGTCACACTCTACCAAAACTAGCAAAACTAAAATATTAACACCTCCGTTCCTATTCTATTCAATATTTTTCAACCAAACGTTGGCAGATAAGTATGGAAGGTAGTTTTTATGCAATTCTGTGCAAGAGTCTAAAAGTAGGGATTCACACGTAAATTTGGCAACTGTTCATTTCTTGTTGCTTCTGTTTTTGGGGTGCCACTGTTTCAGAAAAACTATTTCACGTACCTAAATCTGAAACATGATCTAAGCCAGAAATTTCGTTGATCTTCGTAATGAAAGTGTTTTAACATTATAATTAGAGAACAGAGCCAATCTGCAACAAACGACGCTAATGACCTAGCTGTCGACGCGTCATTAAGCCTCACCCCCCCATCTTCAAACGCCAGCCGCAAGGCAAACACTAAAGAACAAAGAAATGCTAGCAATGCTGGAGAACCAACAATCATTCACCCCGCCTTTTGAGGAAACGTGAAGAGGAAGCATTATCCTTATTACGACTTAGTTACGCTTATTTCCAAAGTTCAAGATATTTTCCCCGCAATATATACCCACATTTTCAACAGTCAGTTGATTTTTGGAGTTGGTAGGGCTCAGTCGACTGTCTTCAGCAGGCTTCTACAACAACAACGCTTACTCCATCTCGACCGTTTGTCGGCTCTGTCAAAAATGTGCGTAGATATCGGGGCTCGAATTGTCTTAGAAAAATTGCATAGCAGAAATGCGATACAAAATACAAATTTACGTAGCAGTCACGAAAAAATGATTAGCAACTTTTAAAGAATCATTTATTTAAAAAAAAAACAATACAAAAAGTTTACTTTATTTGAAACAAGAGCCATTTTTGTTTCACTCTTACTTTGCTATACGCACGGATGCTTAGTAGAGAATATGGGATCCAATGCACGTTCAGACTATTCTGATCCGTGTCTGAAATGAAAGCACCACCAATTAAATACCGAAGATGTGGTAGGACCAATGATTTCCCAGAATGCATGTGCGACGCTTAGCCTGCCTATAAAGTAGGAGGGAGTAGCATCTCCATGTCAGCCAACACGATCATGACCACGCTACTATGTTGTCTCGTGTAATACAGTTGCGTCGCTAAACTGCGATACATTATTTAATTTTGCATCGCTAAAGTTTAAATTTGTGGTGCAAATTGCGATGCGATACCGCTCATTTCGAGCCCTGCCTGTAGGCAAATATCTTGAACTTTGAAGATAGGGTGAATATGAATTTTTAAAGTAAACAATGTGACGTTCTAAGTTTATTAAAAATATTAATTTACTTAACAAAATTAGTCTGTAAAAAGTACACAGATTTCAAACAAAAAAGCCAAGTAAGCTGTAAAAAAAAAAGGGGGGGGGTATAAGATTGAAGTTTCATTTCACTTGTTAAAATGTACACGGATAAAAATTTATGATTCTCCTTCTTAGAATTCTCTTCGCTGTGTTACTAGTTTGGGATGTCCCTTTGCCAAAGTCTGCCCTTTCCAACCCCATTTGCATAAAATTTCCCCTTAATTTATGCAAAAATCAACACTTTCCGCCTCTCCGTACGTCACTTCCGGTACTCTACTTTCTCTCGTTCTATCCCCACTGTCTCTTTTGCCGTCGTCAACGGCAGGTCGACTAAAAGATTTGTGCGCCACTGCTTGTAGTGAATTATAACTACGCTTCGACATAAAGGAATTATGCCTAAGGATGGCGAGAAGTCGAAGGGGAGGCAATGCGAGTGGATTACCAGGTGGACGCCATGAGTGCCGGCAGAACTTTGGAAGCAGCCAGCAAAAAGACGGGCATGGTCCAAGATGGCGGCGATAGGCCTAACATGCCGGCTGACAAATTTGGCCCGGCCATTCCTCGGGGAGCCACGCGGAGATGATTGCGGGTTTGCCGGCACTGATGGGTAAGGAGATGCAGGGTATACTGAGAAATGCGTTGCACGAAAATAGTCGTGGAAATAAATGCCGTCGTGCGGACGAGGGGCCGGGAATGCTGTCCGAGGGACGAGGCGTGGAGTAGCCTGGCGAGTGGGGAATGCCGTAGGCATGGTGAGATGCTGGTAAAATACCCGTTTAGAAAGCATGAACGCCATCTTCTCGATGAGCGGGCTAGGTGGCACGAATTGGTGGGCATTCGTGAGCCGCGATCGGAAATGTTGTCACGGCGTGGGGAACAGTGTCTGGACGAAGATGACAACGCAGGTTATGGTGGATGGCAGCCAGTTGATGATGATTATTGGTGGGAAAATAGGCCGGGTGATCGGGCTAGTGATCAGGGCCCGGACATAGGACGAACGTATGCGAAAGTGGGGCCATTAGGTGTGACAACAACGTTGCCCGTGGCCGTAGTGCTAAAGCAACTGGTCTGGACGGTCAAGCCGGGTATTTTGGAATGGTGGAATAACCACAAAAGTGTGTGGCTGACGCAGCCTGAACGTGAGTCCATTTCTGATCGTTATGTAGTTGAGGCTAAGTTGCAGGCGGAATTCGTGGCACCCCAGACGCCGGTTTTGTTTCGTAGTTCTGATCGCATGTTAGAGATAGTGGATGCAGCGATCGTAAAATTACAAAATGATTGTTTGTTGGTATTGCTTCCGCTACTACGTACGCTACAGCTTTGCGCCATGGATTCCGTGGATTTTTCCTCCAGCATGCAAACGCAGGTGTCACAAGCGGTGGTCAACGCAACCGCGTTGCTGGTACAGGCCGTATTGAGCTTTAATGAGACTCGTCGGAACCGGTTGTTATATGCGTTTGCAGAAGAGATGCGACCCCAACTTTTAGCGAAGCAGCCGACGTTACAGAAATTTGTTTGGTGTGCCATTACATGACCTGTTATGACAGGTTCAGCAGGATGTCACGATTACTAAGAAGGCGGTGGCACCCAGTCGCAACAGGGTGACATATACGGGAAGATGGCCATTTCGGAGGTTCAGCCGGGGTGGCCGATTCAGGTGAGGCGATTGGAACTGAGTGTGTGCAGGGTGGAAGCCCCGTTGTTGCCAGGGCGCCGACGCGTGAATTTGATTTCCGTTCTTTATATTTTGAGACGACTCCGCATTTTGTCTCCCAGGGAAAAGTGGAGCGTGCGGAAAACGGCTTCGGCGATGCGAGGCCGGTGGTGTAGGAAGAACTTTCCGTTGCTGCAGTGAGAATTCTGGAAGCGGACATCGCAACGTCTTCGTAGGAACTATATGAGGGTAAGTGAAGGCGTTGGGTTGAGTGGTGTAAGGTTGCGGGGTATACTTCCCCAGAGTGCATCGGTGGTTGCATGTGTTAATTTTTTGTCAGGTTTGTTTAATGAAGGATTAGCCTATCGAATGTTAGCTAGTTACGTGGCAACGTTGGGCAGATATCACCAGGGCATAGGGCGAACTCACATTTCGGCAACATTTCGGCGCATCTGTTGGTGCGGCGATTTTTAAATGAGGTCTTCCATCTCCGGCCGATTACGCCTTGGTATGTGGTCATTTGGGACCTGGCAGTGGTGGCCAGCCTGCTGAGGACCTGGCATCCGCCTCAGGGCTTATCCTTGAAATCGTTGACACTAAAGGTGTGCATGCTTCTGGCCATTAGTGCGGGTAACAGGGCCAGTGAATTGGCCAAGTTATCGCTACTTGCGTGTGACATTGAAAGTGAGGAGGCCGTATTTGTAGTGCGGCAGCACAAGTCTGCAAGAGTAGGAGCGCCGCATGTTCCTGAGGTTGCATCGAAACAGGGACAGTAGCCTGGACGCCATGCAATATTTACGCGCCTACATCAGCGCACATAGCCTCTGCGGGACGAGACGGTGCGGTGCGGAGAGTGGGTATCCGCCCGGATCATCTTTTGCTGTCATACATCAAGCCGCATGGTCCTGTGTCCTCCCAGACGATCGCGCGGTGGTTGTGCGAAACGCTGCATGTGGCGGGCGTCGACGTGGCTCAGTTTCGAGTTCGTTCCGTCCGGGCGGCAGTGGTATCAACGGCGGGTGCATGTGGGGCGTCGCCATCCCAAATAATGGCGTTAGCGAACTGGTCGTCGCCGTCAGTGTTTCATTCCCATTATCAGCGTGAGATTACGCGTGGCCTGGTGGGTCAACTGCTGCAGAGGATGCAACAGCAGGGCTGGCTGTAGCCTAGGTGAGTGGCTGGGGCTGCACCACGTTTTATAATCTATCCCAAACTAGTAACATAGCGAGGAGAATTCTAAGAAGGAGAATTGAAGATTCTACCAGAGAACTTGTTCTCGCAGGAGAATCTAAGTTCTCTGAGTAGAATGCGACGAAGCTGTGTTACTTTGATGACCCACCCGCCTCCCTGGCGCAGGGAACTACCAGCAGAGACGAGACAGTGGGGGTAGAACAAGAGGAAGTACAGTACGGGAAGTGACGTGAGGAGAGGCGGAAAGTGTTGATTTTTGCATAAATTAAGGGGAAATGTTTTGCAAATAGGGGTTGGAAAGGGCCGACTTTGGCAAAGGGATATCCCAAACTAGTAACGCAGCTTCGTCGCATTCTACTCGGAGAACTTAGATTCTCCTGCGAGAACAAGTTCTCTGATAGAATCTTCAATTTTTTATTTAAATAATCAAATGTACAATTGAGAAAATTGCATCTGTTTTAAGTGCTGTTTTAGTGCTGCAATTTTCTCAATTGCACATTTGATCATTTAAATTTAAATTCATAAATTTTTATCAGTGTACATTTTAACAAGTAAAGTGAAACTTCAATCATATAACCATTTTTTACGGCACATTTGATGTTTTTGTTTGTAATATTTTGTTAAAAATCACTTGCATTTTACCTTTTGTGCATGGTGGTTAAGAAGTTGTTTTGTTCTTATTTAGGCTAAGAAGTTGGTTGAAAGTTGCCCACAAGTTATCAAAGCTGATGTTGGAAAAGATGAAGCTGACAAATTAGCGGAAGCTATCAAAGCGGCTGGAGGACAATGTGAAATTGTATGATACAAAAATAAGAAATTATGTAACGTACTGTATTATTTTAATAGGTCATATTTGTGTTCTTATATTTTGTATGTACCAGCGCTGTTATTTAAAATGTAGATAGTTTTATAGAATGTTAATTTGAGCTAAACTTTACATGACTGTGAAGTATAAAACAAGATTTATAGTCATTTGTAAGACGTATGGCGAAGGTAGTTCAAATAAATTCATTTCATTTTGACATATGCACTACAGCTTATTAGGGTACCACGAATGCTCAAGGCAAGTAGAGCAACACTGAGATTTGTGTTAAACGCCACAAACACTGGACACTGTTCATTGCAATATACTGTGATTTTCCCTCAGCATAAAAGTGTAGGCATAGCCTCTTCACTTGCTTCTTAGATTTTTTTCCCCTTATCACTTCTAGTTGGCGAAGATGGTCACCAATCTTAACGTTATGAATACAATTTTTTAATGAAAATCTGCATATTGGTTAGTGACTAGGTACGTTGTATCATGAATTTTTGTGGTAGAAATAAATGATTTCAAGTTAGTTACCCAATGACACTAAATTTGACAAAGCTTTAAGGATTTTCTGCTGTAGTTGGACAGTTTTCAGTGAACCTTTTGGGTAGCACCATCCCCAAAATGCTATTTTTAAATTGATAATAGCTTGATGTAGTTGTTTTATTCTGCAAACCATCAACTCCACAAGTAGAAGACTATGGCACATGATAGGCATGTTGCTAATCGTTAACCTAAATCCTGGAACTGCCCCTCTTGACAGAATATTGAATCTGCTTTTCTGGGCACAGCTAAACACGGATGGATGTTAAGTAGGAAGTAAATCTCAACATACAGGGTGGTCGACAAACAAAAGCACAACCGGAAACTTTTATGAGCCAAAATTGTTTTTCTAAGTTTTAAGAAATAATAGCCAAATCCAAAATGAAGCAATAATCCGTTTCTTATTCCAAAGAAGTAGGTCATATTTTTTTGAAAATAAAAATTTTAAAAAGTTTCGTTCAATGTAACCATGTAAATAGCGTACGTAGTGCATCTTGGCTACTCCGAACAAAACATGGAATTTTATTTTTAAATTTTAAAACTTAGCGCCCACTTTTTCCAAATCAAAGTTGGATTTTGGTTTCAGAAAAGTGGTCCTATTGCATTATTTGTTAACT
The DNA here is from genome assembly GCA_023313725.1 of Lithobius niger. Taxonomy (NCBI): domain Eukaryota; kingdom Metazoa; phylum Arthropoda; class Chilopoda; order Lithobiomorpha; family Lithobiidae; genus Lithobius; species Lithobius niger. Next base: position 186,240 of record JAHWFP010041154.1, read on the forward strand.
TAGACCTTATAAGAATTTCAGGTTGTGCGTTTTATTTTTGGTCCACCCTGTATTCTGAATCTTGTACTTTTTTTTTACATACTTGTTGTTATACTTATGGTTTGAGTAATATTTTTATATAACAACCATCTGTGTGGGATATTTAGAAGAAGGTGGCTCACTAGCTGCCTCTTTTAACTAAGCATTTCTGCTTGGTGGGTAAAAATAAATATCCATATTTTGGTAAAAAAAAAAGTTATTGTTTAATAACGGCAATGGCGATAGCTACAGACACAAGACAGCAGGTAATAAAAAAACACATTTAAAAGTCTATTCCTCCAGGTTGGCTTTCGTGTATGGCTCAGTTTTGCAACATTACTTCAGACGCCTGTAAATGTTGCATAGGCATTAATTTTCTTATTTTTTCTCTCGTGAGAAACGATTGCTACATTCGCTCTAACCTATGCAAGTGTAGCAAAAACTATTTCTTTCAGGATGCTCAACTGCAGTGAGAAGGTATATCCTTTTAATTAAAACATCTTTGTCTTCGTGGGAGTTCGCCGAGTTACCCCGCCCAGGCACCAGGATCCACTGAGTGAAGCCCTTGTAGAGAAGATCATGTGCTTTTACAATGACCCACTTTCACTGGTCAACAATGATGAGCCAACTTCCGACATAAGGGTTCGTGCGAGCGCCAGTAACCACCCCCGCGCCTTACGGATGACAATGCAAGCAGGAGGGTTAAGAGATCCATCCTTTTTTCCCCTTGGACTGCTCTCGACCCTCTGCCAGTGATGCAACGCATGAAGGGACAAGAAAAGTGGACATGCAAAAGGGTTTGCTCCAGTACTCAGCAGAAGTTAGAGGTTTGCGAAAGAGGGCTGCACCTGAAAACGTTTTCTCGGGAATGGAAAGGGCTGAGACACTTCGTTCAACCACAGCATGAAATAATAGTACAAAACAAGAACCTTGATACCCACAGGGCATACCAGGGTACGAAATTCCAAAAGTGAATCTTTTCCATTATTCCGTTTATAACAATAATTGCACCCCGCTCGAGTTCCTTCAGGCCATGAAGAAGTACACTTCTGCATCTGCTGTCAGACTAATTCATATCACAAACCATTTAGCCAATAAGTGTGATAGGCCCAGCAGATAAATGGAGAACTTTTAGTGGCCCTTTCGACATGGAATGAGTGATTAGATGCTTTCAATCTGGAATTAGAAGGGACCTGCTATCGCAAAGACCTCAGACACTACCTAGAGAAATGTTACCAGGCTCCCACTAAGTATTGGACATTTTATTCGATCCATAAATGGTTTTTATGACAAAGTAGAACCCACCACTGCTGCATCAATACAAGTGGACCATACGCTACGACAGCTGCATCCAAATTTTTGCATTTTGCGTAGGGAAGACCGATTCAACAGCTAGCCAAGGAGGGGCCGGAGATATGGAAATTCTTCACATGGCAAAGGACTTAACAGGCAACCCATGGCAGTGAGCGATTCAGTGGAACCAGGTTTATTTTGGTCTGAACGGTAATTACACACAGACCAACCTACCACGAGAAATACCAACCTAGTAAAAAAAAAAAGAATGAAGACCAACACAAAGCAACAGACTGTCCGCAACGCCAGCTAGGAGCATGAAACCAGAACTGAATGCGGCCATTCCTAAATGTTCCCTCGCCAGTTTATATCCCCTCAGATTTTATTCTGGAAGGTATTTTGCAACATCTTCAAACAACCCGTTCGGGCAGAGGACAGCCCGGGCATCACGACTACAAAGGCCTACAGATGATTGCTTCATTTCCAAATCCAATCAGTATTTTAGAACGGCTTGCTACCCACCCCAAAGGACAGGAGGACATAAAGGATACTTCAGGAGAGTGCTGAATCAGGCTTACTTAACAACACAATGACATACATTCAGAGTTGAACAATGTCAAAGGATTGCATGCAGAAACCACTTGTGAAAAACGACCCTTGCTAGCAGTGACACTGACTGAGCAACTTTTTCTTGTGCTGTCAGAAGCAGCAGACGATCTCCTACTAGGTAATGACTTTATGTTTCGTAGTGGTATTGTCGTAGATATTTAGAACAATCGCTGGAGAATAGGGACTGGTGATATTCTGCCCTTTGCCACTCAATCTGAAACAAAGCCTGCACTCGCTCTACGGGCAACTTGGATTCCTGTCACACCACAGACGACTTTGAAGTAAAGCGGACGGAAGAGGATTGGAAAATTGTAAAGGGGCACATTGACTGTGCATTAGGAGAGGATACTTTAACACATTACCACCACAGAAGAAAACAATTATTGTGGTGGTAATATGTTAAAATTTCCTTTTCTAATATCTTTTAATTGCCACTGTCATCACCAGTTGCAGGTATATAAAGATTAACAATGCCCATTGCCCTCCAGAAGAAAGAGATCAGTTTGAGGCAGTTTCGTAAAGTGCTGCGATCTTAAGAATTGAGAAATATTTCTGGAACAGTAGGGTAAAGAATTAAAATTTTTACCGTTTTTCCCCATTGGTTTCGTCCTTTTTTTTTTTGGGGGGGGGGGGGGGACGTTCATTTTTGTATTCCGCGTAGTACAACAACGGACAAAAGCAAAATGAAAGTAGACGAAAGCAAAAAAAATGGACGAAACAATGTAAAAAAGCTGTGATTATGACGCTTTTGTAAGTATGCCTCTGTCTGTATAGGAAATCATAATACTGAAATTTACGTATTCAGTGAAAATGATTTCAAACAATAATTATAGTATCAGCTTGTGTGTCTGTTGACCCGGTTTTAGGAGGTCAGACAACCCCCCCCCCCCCCCCTCCCCTTCCCTCCCTTTCCCGGATCCGCGCCTGGTTTTGTCATTTTGGGAGATAAAAGCTGGTCACTAAACAACTTCAACGTGAAAAAAATTCAGCCCAATCAATGAATTAGTTAGGATCTGGTCATCATTTATAGCCAGGGTTGGGAGGGGGGTAATTGAACTTTTGGGCTAAAAATAGTCTGGACCCCTCCCCCCTCTCTCCCACATAGAAAAGTATGCCTACTGAGGCTGCTGATAGGTGATTTCTGTAGCCAAATAAGTAATAGCCCGAGACATTTGCATACGAGAGCAGGGACAAAAATCGCAGCCGTGGGTTAAAAATCGATAACCTCTCGCTTCTAACCTATAACTGTTTTACACCACGGTTGGGACGTCAAGCTAACTCGTATTAAAACGTGTTTGTGTTTTGTGAAAATTGCTTCAAGAAAACGTTGATCATCAGTACCGTCAATATGAATGAAGGTCACACCATTTTAGTTTGTGGAGGGGGAAGTGTGTGATAGATGGACGAGTCCTTTCGCTCAAACTTTGTGGGGGGGGGCGGGGGCGCCGAGTCAAACAGAAGCGTCGGTTAGCAATACAAACTGGGTTTACGCTGGAACCTCCTCGTGTTTATCGAAGCGTTTGGAGTGAATAATTCAATATGTGAGCCAGCAGGGATAAAGCTGGGACATTCTGGGAGGATATGTAATTCATTTTGTGCATTTGTAGTTTGAGAATTGTTTTAAAAAATAAGGTAATAGGGTGTCGGTATGAATGAAGGGCATTCCATTTTAGTTTGTGGAGGGAGGGGGGGGTAGTTAACGCGGACTGAATAACTTGGATATGATCCAGACATGTGAGAGTTTGCAGGGATAAGATTTCATTCTTTTTAAGTAATTGGTTTTGTACGTTTTTATTACGTTATTGTTTTTTTTGCACGCTGTATTCCGTTGTTGTGTGTGCGTTCCCGGTCGCGTGATCCGGAAGTGTCAAAAGTGTGGTTTATCGGCAAAAGTGTTGGTTAACTTTATAACCCACACTTTTTGCGTTGACGCACACTTCCGGTCACGGTTAACAGGATTTAATACACGGTGGTGACGTCACGCCAACACATCCCAATGCTAAAAGTGTAGCCGTTATACACGGTTAATCTGAAAACCCACACACGTGACCGTGGGTTAATTTTGATAACCCACACTTTTTTGATAACCTAAAACTTTTTCCGCGCTTTACACAACCCCCGCTCCAGCCAGGGTGACATGTGACATATAATGACCGACTTTGCAAAACTACCGTACACAACACAAATTCAACCAGCAAACCCCATTGCAACCAACATAAATACGCACATTTGCAACCTGCGACATTTATCGGACTAACACGAAAAAAAAAAACCTCGAGTAGGATACTATACTAGGCCCCCACCCATGGAGAAATGGGCCAAACCCGGACCCGGCAACCTTTCGTTCCGACGGTACGAAAACTATGCTACTGACACTTCCTAAACACACCTACAAACCTATGAGACTCAAGCGAATAGCGCATTTTATACGCTATATCTTATTTAAAATAATAAAGTAGAATAAATACGGTTTTACCTTAAACACAAACGTCGGTGACTGGGACTGGATATAGGGACGTCCTCGCGTACGTGAGACTTTCGCAGACAAGAAGTTTAAACCGGAACTTTGAGTTCAGGAATTTACGTCATGATTCATAAATAAAATTTTCGAATAAATTTTTTTTAATCTCAAATAACTAGATATGTTGGCTTGACGTCACACCTTAGCATTAAAACACATATCCGTGAGGTCTGGCCGTTTTACCGTGGATATTCGCTCGTCTGCTCGAAACGGCTAGTCCAATACTCTCGAGGGTGGAGGTAAATCAAGCACCCCCTCGAGTATTGGAATAGCCGTTTCTCTCAGTCGAGCGAATATCCATGGTAAAACGGCCAGACCCCACGGATATATCTTAATTAATGCACGGTGGTGACGTCACGCTAATACATCCCCATGCTAAAAGTGTAGTCGTTATATACGGTTAATCTGAAAACCCACACACGTCACAGTGGGTTAATTTTGATAACCCACACTTTTTTGATAATCTAACACTTTTTACGGGGGTCTACACAACCCCTGCTCCACCATGTGACATATGACCCGACTTTTTTAAATTACCCTACACGACACAAATGCAACCACCATAAACAGGCACATTTATAACCTGCGACACATGTCTTTCTAGCCTAACACGAAAAAAAAACTTGAGTACTATGCTAGACCCCCACCCACGGAGGAATGGCCCAACCCTCTTTCATTCCGACGGTACAAAAACTAGGCTACTGACACTTTGAAATACACCTAAAAACCTACGAGACTCAAGCGAATAGCGCATTTTATATACTTATCTTATTTAAACTATTAAAATAGAAAAAAATACAGTTTTACCTTAAACAAAAACATCGGTATTACGCAGCGTCTCTCTCCTTTGGTCGGCTTTCATACACAGGAAGCTTCCAACCCCATTTCTAAACTGGAACTTCCATTCAGGAATTTACATGAATCTCATGTAAAAAAAAATCTTAAATTCTTGAAACAAGTCTTTAAAAAACTCTAATAACACGATAAATTAGCTCGACGTCACACCTTAGCATTAAAATACATATCCGTGAGTCCTAGTCGATTTAACGGTTATAATTGCTCTTGAGCTCGAAACGGCTAGTCCACTATCTCGGGGCTGGAGGAAAAAACTCGTGGGCTTTGCCCACTCGTGTTTCCCTCCGCCCCCTCGATAGTGGACTAGCAGTTTCTCGCTCGCAATTATAGCCGTTAAATCGACTAGGACTCACGGATATCTCTTACTTAACCTACGGAAATTTAGCGCGGCATTGCGTTAGCGTGACGTCACAGCCGTGGTATAAATAAGTGACGATCTGTATCGATAAGTTTGGCGCAGAGGTGGAAAACACGCCGTGATACTTTTGAAGAAAAACAAGATTGATTAAAAAAAACCAATGTTCTTGAAAACATTAAGATGTGTTTTCTAAATCTCAATTCGTATCGAGATGAATATATCGAGATTCGTATCGAAACTTTTGACATGACAAATGCAAATAGTGTGACATATGCTGTCCATACCTCCAACAGTCAATATCATTGGCATTATCACTGCACTGACAAGATGTTTTTAAAACTTCGAATGCCGAAAGTACCATTTTTTAGGGGTATAATAATTTTTTTTCCCCCTCTAGTTTGGTCACTGTATTTTTCCTATTTCCACCCTCTCCCCGACAGGGCGTAAAAATCCCTGTCCTCGAATGGACCTGAAAAAATCCTTGGATACCTCCCAAACACCCCCCTCCCCCTCCTCCCATCCATTTCGATAAATAATGAAAATAAATACAGAATTTTTATTTTAAAGAACCTTTTGGATAACACATTAAAATACTGGATAGGTTCAAAATTATACAGTATAGTAAAAAAAAATTGCATTTATTAAAAAAAAATTCGTACTGCCGAAGCCCGGGATCGAACCAGGGACCTTTAGATCTTCAGTCTAACGCTCTCCCAACTGAGCTATTTCGGCTGTGCTTCACAGGTAAATTTACAGCCTAGATAAGTAAAATTTACTAATCGATCTTATGATTTTAATAATATTTTTTTTAAAACTTTTTTGTACAACATTACATTATTTTTGCTACAAAATTACAATTTCGTAACATCTCCTCGGACAAAATCTGACTTACCCTTTAGAACCAAAATTCTATAATCTCTAAAAATGATCCTGGTGATCATGATTCAAAAAATTCAAAGAAGTTGTAGCTTCGTGGCTCATAATTTGTGATGTAATAAACACGTAATTGCTTTTAAAGAAATGTTTTAGGACAACCTAACCATACGGTTACTATCAAAAGTCAATATGGTAGAGCTTAACGTAAATACCACAGACTAACAAACCAAATACTGTACAAATACGATGTTTGGCTTTAAAAGATGGCGTCACATTCACTGGTCGATTCGTGCGTACTCGATCCCCTCAGACCCACGTTCATCGAGCCACTAACTAAAAACTGGCAGAATTAATGCTACAGTTTACTTAGCCGCCTCGCGTGAGAAGGGAAATTTTGGACTTATTTGTAAATTTTGACTAATTTGTGTATTTTTGGTAGACGAACTTTTTGTGGAGCGCTCTGGGGCTTCCTTCTGGCAAGTCACGAAAAAGGGCACTTTCGATAACTACCAATCCAAACTGAACCAAACTCATCCATCTGGAAGCAGTTTGGTACCGTTAACACACAGAAACTCCGCTCTGCCTCCAGACTGGTTGACTTTGGGTTGTGGTTTTCGAAGGCTGTGGTCCTCAACTAGGGACCCATGTGACCTAGCATGGGTGATCCAGCGATAATACAACGTTAGAAACCCTACCCATGTAAATGGGTGATCCCGTGACTTTATCAGCGATTTTCAAGCTCAGAGTTTTGTGAATTTCAGGTGTTTTAATCTACCTTGATTAAATAGAAGCAAGAGCATTTCCGCAATGTTGAAACCGAAGGCCTTAACGCAAGTCCTGAGCCAGGCAAATACAGGAGGCGTCCAAAGTACATTGTAAGAGTTATTAGAAAGATGTTTATAATAGCCTGTGGGTGGGTGCCGTACTGCTTTAGCTTTTTAAAATTTAAACTCCATATCGAGATCTTTCTACCGTTCGTCAAATTTCTACGTTTGTACCAACTAGCTCAAATGACAATCCAGTAGCAGTTGCCAATAAACCTTAGAATGTACTCGCCATTTCTTAATTTCTACTCGCCTCGTATCCTGTGTATCTAAAAGAAGCATACTCATTTACGGAATTGTTTCGCTTAGGAGAAGCAAACGGATTTATCTATCCTTTTCTTGTTGTGCTAGAAATATCTCAATTGACCCCCGTAACAACTTTTTGGCTTATGGGAAGAATAGGTGTCTCCTCACCGATCAATTTCATGTTGTGCTAGAATTACGTAAAATGCTCAGCTGAACAACATTTTCCCATACCATTTTTGGGGCAAAGGCTTAGTTTGGCCGTCAGAAATTAATGAAAGCCGCACTTTAGCACTGACAGACATACAAGAGTTCCATGTTCCCAGCTGACATCTTTTTCCCGTAAACAGTTCACATAAGTGGGTTTTTATTGTCAGTTTAGTTTGGTTTTGTTGTTGTTGTTGTTAGGTTAGGTTATAGGTACCGGCTTCTGTTTGGCGTTTCACTTGTAATTAACTGGTTGGGGTTTGGCGTTTCACTTGACGGACTTTGGCCCAGTTGATGCTTTCCTGCGCGGCGCCATGTGCCTCGAGCCAGCCTGCCGGCAACAAGATGGCGTCACAGCCTACCTCCCGTAGTGCTAACTTTGAACCTAAATCATTTCCAAACGATGCGTTTGCCCCAAAAATGAAAGAGGAAAACATTATTCAGCGGTTAATTCTTAGTTCATTAAAAAAAAAAAGAAAAAAATCGGACGAGAGACACTTATTCTTCCCATGTTCCAACTTTTTTCCACACCGTTTTTGGGACAAGGGCATAGGTTGGCCATTTTAAAATTAGGGAAACTTGCTGTCTTTGGTGTCGGTCACAACCTTCATTTGTTCCCGCATAGGCAGAGTTTCCTTAACACAAGTTATGGTGTGTTGTCGTGCGCAGTTAGGAAGGAGTCGCGAAGGAGCCCCTATTATTGGCATGTCTCTCCCCCCTCACCCATCCAACCCGTACGTTTAATACTTTTTTACTTGTTTAGTTCTGCCGTCTAGTAGTGAATATATATTTTTTTAAATCTGGCGCATTGCAGCCGACAGCCAAGGCAAGCTTTCACCCCTCTTACCCTTCTTGCCAAGTAGAATGTACCTGTCCAATGGAACTTGGGTATCGTGCTTTGCGCACATGCCTCTTCTCCCTACAATACAAAATTAAGGAGCCACTTCCACAGCAGCTCCAAGCTCGTCCACCATCAATCTGTATACGTGGAAAGTTGTATTATCTCCATTGGTTTAAACGGTAAATCAAGGTTACTGTTCACGAAAATGATGTAAGTTTTTTTGCCAAATTACGAGCCTCGCTCGCGCTTGCTGCGGCTAAACACATACCATCAGGAACCGCAACCAAAAACTTATGCATCTAAACTTCACGCGCCGGAATCTAAATATGCCGGCAAGGATGCTCGGAGCTCAGAAGAAGGCCCGAAAAATTAATACGTAGAGTAGATGAGCTGAACCAGTTCGTCAGATTCTGACAATTTGCCAATAATTGAGTATTTGTCTACTTCAACAATTGTGTAACATTTGTTTTCACCCTTTTTGGGGGCTTCAAAGAACAAAGCAAATTCGGCGTATTCCCAAATTATCAAAACTGCAATACTTTGACAATTCGTCAATTTTAAGTTGCCCTATATCTCAAGAGGGCTACCGTTATTGAAGTAATATATTTATACATCTTCGTGATTGAGGTGTTTAATTTTGTGTTGTCCCTTTCTACATATTTACAGCAAAAACTTAACGCACAAATCAAAAGTCAGTCCTACTCTTGAGTTGAGTAGAAAACTGTTCATTCAAGCTTCTACTACCTTCGTCAGGTACATAGTTCAAGCACCAGACTACAAAATCACAGGCTAACAAATAAAAATTGTGAACGTTCTGGTGGAAAGAATCCTGAGTATTCTTCAAAGGTACTGTCTTCAATGTTAATTCTACCGGAAATTCGCCACTCAGCTTAATAGCAGGACTGGCTTTAGGTTTGTACGTAATTTTTTGTTGCAATTGTTTTTAAACCAAAGTAAAATGATCCTGTCGGCATTTAAGAATTTCTACGTATTGTCCATCACTTGTCGTTCACAAACTTTAACTTGATTTTCTTTTGAAATAGGTTATTAAACAGTGAGGGGGCATTGCTAGCTTACTCCGGGTATGGAGATAAGGATGCTAGGGTTACTGCGGCCATTGCAAGTAACATCTGGTCCGCCTACGAAAAGAATGGACGTGCCGCATTCAATGAAGAGCAACTTAAATTTATTCTGATGGAATGTGAGGTAACTACTTTGAATAACTCTGTCCTTCGTTTAAAAGCTTTGAACAACACGATAAAACTTAGCCAATGTAATTAATCTGAAGAGTATGTTTTCCTACATGAAGGAGACAAGTTGATAATTGATTCTGTCATTTTGAACACTAATAAATACGAAAAGTTGGTGTGCAAATTTAAACGAAATAATAAAATGTGCCTCACCATGCTACGCTTATTTACCATTTGATGGTATTGTGCAAACATTTGAATTCAACAGTTAGAGGTACATTCCTACCGGTTGGCTTTCCTGTTTGGCTCAGTTGTGCAACATTACTTCAGGCACAAGTAAATATTGCAAATATTTTCATTTTTAAAACTACAATCTTCCTCCATCTACGCACAGTTTCATACATAAGACACTCACACAGTCTTGCTAATTTTCGACAGCAATGCTACTGTCATTAGGCACTTCAAAGGTAAAATTAGGATCTCGGTCACATTCTTGATCTTTGCCAGAATTTGAATTTGGCAGAACACGTAGCCTCCTGTATTTACAAGGTAGTGGGCCATTCATGCTGTATTTAGAAGGTAGTGGACCCTTCATGTTGCTACTAGCTCTCCAGCACCGCGCTGACAGACCTATTAGCAGTTTAAGGAGCCCCTATGGAGTACTCCACTCCCCGATAATCGCTGAAATGATTTGCAACATCTGGATTCGATGGTACTGGCTGGGGAGCTGGGAGTGAGAATTCGGAAGCGTCTTTGCTGTGTTGAAGAAAAATTGATTGGCGAAGGTGCTGCAGAAAGTCAACAACTGGCATAGCGATTTGTCATTCACAATGGAAGAAGTGGACAGTGAGCTCCCCTTTCTTGACATTCTGGTGAAGAGAGTTGAAGGGACGAAGACAGTAGAGTATCAGCCGTACAAGAAACCGATGGCTACGAAGAGGGGAATACCGTAAATCGCCTATTAAACGCCCATGGGCGGCTAAAATTAATTCGATAAAAAAGTGGAATGGGCGTTAACAAGGCTAAAACTAAATTTCTGATCTTAACATATTTTTTTGGGTGGCCGTTTAGGCCTAAATCCATCACGGTAAAGTTGATTATTCACGTGCATGGTCTGGGTTCAATCGAGCATTAACACAATCTTTTTTTTTTTTTTATTGAATCGGAAAATTGATTAAAAGTTTACCGAAATCAACGTTTTATCCCTTTCACCTAACCTAACCAAGATTTAAAGGGATAATACGTTGCTTTCTTTAAACGTTTGAAGCTTTGTCATTTTCACGATTGACTAAAAAAAACTATTGGAGGGGGGGGGGGGCGTTAATAAAGCTACTAGACGATTTCTGACCTTAAGGCATTTTTGGGGGGTGGGCGTTAACAAAGCCAGGGCGTTTATTAGGCGATTTACGGTACCATACAATTCGGGCCACCCAAGTGAACAACTGATCGCAAGTGCGCAGCACGAGTTTGTGAGGCTCATCCGTAATAGAGATGCACCGATGTTGGCATCGGATATCGGAAATCGGCCTTTCTCCATCGTAGAATCCTCCTCACTGTGTTACAATAATGGGATCTTCACCTATGCCTATGGCGCGTTTTTAGCTCATAAATGCAGTCATTTATGCAAAAATTACGTCACTTCCGTCTCTATCCCACTTCCCCCTACCCTGCTCGAGTCCATCCACTCTTTCCTTGCCGCTGGCGCGTGCAGTCGGAAAATCTTGAGCTAAGATTATTACATTGCTGTTAGGGAGTCTTTCCGCACGATCTTTTTCACAGTTGAACTGAAGAGCGCTATTTATTCCAAGCAAGCAGCGTGGCTACGAGGCTACGCGATTTGGGTGAGTAATTTCTTGCAAGCTGGTTGGAGAGTATAAAAGTGGCGGCCGGCATGGCGGTGGAAAGTTTTGTGAGAACTAAGAAAGTGGCGGTCTGGTAGGCCGGCCCGGTGTGTCCGCACATGGATGTGGTGGATTATTGAGAATGTTAAAGGTGGTTCAGTTCGGTTTTCTAAGGTTCGTAATGTTTAATTTGTGGTTTTCGTGGACGACAGTTTAGAATTGGCGTGGCGTTGGTGTACAGCGACGTGCAGTTGGGAGTTCATGTGTGAAACCCATTGTCGGAGTCGGTAACGACCGAGCTGGCTGAAACCGCAGTTGGCGGACAGTGAAAAGCGTTGTTGATAGTGATAGCGAGGAAAGTGGATTTGTTGGTTAATTTGCACGTCGGTCAGTTTGCATTTTTTTTTTGAGCGATGCGGAACGCTGTGGCGTGCAGAGGCATTGGCTCGACCAAGCGTGAGTAGGATATTTTGTTGTATGCGTTGTTGGATTGATTGACTCGGGACAGAAGAGTTTATAAGATGAGCACCTGGCGTGCTGGAAGTTTAAGGGGCCATCGTGCAGACTGGGCGGCCGTTGGGGCGTCGCCGGCAGTGTTGGATATTGTTGATGGTGCGGGTCTAGAGTTGGGAAATAGGCCGCCGCTGATGGCGGTTTCGGCGGGACTGCCATTACTGGACGATGCTAAGGAGATTGCCCCCAAATTGTACGAGATGTTGGCGCAAGGAGTGATTGAACGGGTTAAAAACGGGAGCGTGGGTTTTGTGTCTCTGATTTTTTTCAGTGGCAATGCCGGACGGATCGATCAGGGTAATTTTGAACTTGAAGGGCTTGAACGAGTTTGTAGTGGTGCGAAAGTGCTACTAGGATACACTACCAAGGGTGGTAGAGCATTTACAGCCAGGGTGGTGGATGGCTACGATCGATCTATCTCAGGCGTATTATGCAGTGGCAATAAAGGACGTTGCGCGATGGTTGTTGATTGTTTGTACCGCTGTTGTGTGTTGCCATTTGGTTTGGCTTCGGCCCCGGGTACTTTTATGAAACTTATGTCAGTAGTGAGGCCATTCTTGCGCCGGGCCGGTGTCTTGATTTTAGTGTACCTGGATGATTGTGTGGTGATAGGTCCGTCCGCAGCCGGTATGTGGCGTGATGTGCGGAGGGTATTGGAAATCTTGCAGAAGTTGGGTTTTTTCGTGAATTACAGAAAGAGTGTTCTGGTACCGTCGCAGGCTTTGCAGTTTTTGGGAATGACGTTAGATCTGAGGTCGGCCCATTTTGTGCTACCGCCTGAGAAGCAGGCTCGTATGCTGCGACTGGTTGCGGTGCTGCAACGACACCCCGTCACTGTTGTTAAGGTGCTTCAAAGTTGCTAGGCCTGGCGGAAAGTTTATTGTGTGCCGTGGTGGACGGCAAGTTGCACACGCGTTGGTGGCAACTGGATCTGGTGACCTGGTGTCGTGCGGGGGAGCGCGGAGGAAGCCTCTTGCGAGGGTCTTGTGAGGATTTGGACTGGTGGGCCGAGTCTCTGGGTCGCCCGGTGGTAGCAAAATCCTGGGTCTCGATGGAGGCCGAAGTGGTGGTGACGACAGATGCTTCGGACATGGGCTGGGGAGCGGCCACAGGGAATTCGCAGACGCAGGGGAGGTGGCAGCCTGGGGAAGCTGCTTTGCATATCAATGCAAGAAAGTTATTAGCAGTACTGAAAGCGCTAGACGTATTTGGAGACCTGGTCAGGGGACGGGTCGTGCGAATCCTTTCCGATAATGTGGTGGCCGTGTCTTATGTGAATCACCAAGGGGGGACTAAGTTCCAGGTGCTCAACGCTATGGTCCGTAGTCAGGAGCAACGTAGACGTCAGCTGGATTGTGTGGTGCAGGCGGCATTTGTGCCGAGGAAGCTGAATGTGACAGCGGATGGTCTGTCTCGGAATTTCTGGGACAGGTTTGACTTCCGGTTGTGTACTGTGGTGTTTCGGAAGATTTGTAGGTGGTTTGGTACGCCAGACGTGGATGTGTTCACGTCGGAGGCGTCAGCCCAATTGCAACGATTTGGGTCGTGGGGGCGCTGCCAAGGGGCGGAGTTCGTGGAGGCATTCAGTGTAAGCTTGGGGCCGTTCTTTCCGTACCTTTTTCCCCTGTGTTCTTTAATCGGACGTTACGTGGACAAACTCGTTGTGGATCGAGTGGACTGGGCGGTACTTGTGACTCCGGACTGGCGGTGTGCAGCCTGGTTATTCCAACTTTTGGCCTGGGCCAAGGAGGGACCGTATCCCTTGTGAGGCGCAGGGGCCCTCCTCTGGGACCCTTACTTGACGCCGAAGTGGTGGATGAGTGGGGTCCCTGGGTGGTCTGGGGTGTTGGTACGGGTTGATTACCGAGTGGGACCAAGGTCGCCACAACCATCTTCAGAGCGATTCCGAGTTCCGCGCACGGTTTACTAATCTATCCCATTATTGTAACACAGTTAGGAGTATTCTGCGATGGAGAAATGAAGATTCTCCCAGAGAACTTGTTCTCGCCTGAAGAATCTGAGTTGAATCCGACGAAACTGTGTTACAAACACAGCCCGCCTGCCTCCCTGCACGGAATCTAGCATTTGCGGCAAGGAAAGAGTGGATGGACTTGAGCAGGGTATGGGGAAGTGGGATAGAGAAGGAAGTGACGTAATTTTTGCATATGACTGTATTTATGAGCTAAAAACGCGCCGCAGGTATAGGGGAAGATCCCATTCTTGTAACACAGTTTCGTCAGATTCGACTCAAGAGAACTTAGATTTTCCAGGCGAGAACAAGTTCTCTGGGAGAATCTTCATTTTTTGGCTACATCGGCCATCGGAGCATCGGCATCGGTTTAGGCAGCAGAAGTTAAAACATCGGATATCCACAATTAAAAAAAAAACATTTTATTAACTTCTGGGTGCTAACTTTAGGCTTACAGAACTTCTAAATTTTATTTATGAAATCCTCCTAATTATTTTCGACTCCATAAAAAACGTAAGTGGTTTCACTTTACTTTCTTAAACATCGGACCAAGAGATATTGGAACCGGATATCGGCCTATGTTTTTTCAACATCGGAATCGGCATTTTAGCACATCGGTGCATCCTTAATCCGTAATTCAACGAATTTAGAAGTACCAGGTCCATACGTACATAAGGCAAAAGGCAGTTTGTATTGTTGCAACAGAGAGGAAGAATGCAGATAGAGTACGCGTGTGGGGGAGAGTTTCAAAAGTAGATCGTCCGATTGTAAGCCTTACCTACCTGGAGGGTGTCAGTGACTCGATAGGTGAAATCTTGTGCCGTAGTGGCAATAAAAAAAACCTGTGGAATGTAAAAGGAGACAGAGTTGGTTGATTTAAATCACGATTTAAATTATGTAAAAAAATCAATCATTTTTAGAATTGCATCAAAATGTGTAAATGCTGTGTTTTAATAATCAGTTCTTAATGTATACAGAATTTGTTTGTCATCCCTTCCCTATCCCTGCTCATTTACATTCTGTCTCGCCAATAAGATTAAAACCCATTGCATCAGCCAGGTAGAGAGAGGTCCCTTGAGAATGGGGAATTCTCAAGTCTTGACTTGCTTTCCTGCAGCGGGGAACCCCCTAACTGTAGTGGCTCATTCAGGAGCTGGCTGCTGAGCTGACCTGGTGTGAACTACTGACTGGGTGTAAAAGTTAAGCTGTAGTTCATATCAAAGAGTAGGAAAGGAAAGTAAAACTATATTGGATTCTGAAGATGTCAATGTCAGGACGTAAAAAAGACCACATTTGGGCATACTGTATTTTGAAGAGGAAAAGACCACAACTGACAAAGGAGTCAGAGTTAAAGCCAAATGTAAAGCTTGTGGAAAAACATTGCAAGGGCTTGTGGCTAGGCTCAAAGCCCATAAAGAAAAGTGTTTTTTAGCATCTAATGAAGATGAAACTGAAGTTGTTTCTGGAGATGCCTCCTTAGAATTAGAAAGTTCCAATGCAGTAGTTGGCCCTGTAACCCAATCCCAGCCCTCCACATCTCAGGTTCAACTTTCTGAAGGCACACCATACACCCCTAAGAGGCAGACGACTGATGGCTCACCCAATTCCTCCTCTCGTAGACTACTTAAAAAAACTAAGTCATGGACTCATTTGTGATCAAAACATCTAAGCAAGAAAAAACTAATAGACAAACAAATAGTCCGCGGTATTTATGCAACAAATTCCGAGCCATAGATAATCCAGAAGTGATTAAAGCCTACAACATGCTTCGTCCAGGTTACATTCCTCCGACACGAAAGGACTTGGCTGGACCCCTTCTTGAAGCTGTTTACCAGGAAGAAATTGATAATTGTTCTAGCATTCTTGAAAATCAAATTGTGCCTATGTGCATCGATGGGTGGTCAAATGTTCATAACGAACCTATTGTTTGTGGATGTGTAACAACTCAATCTGGCGACGTTTACTTGACTGAAACCATTGATACTTCGGGGAACTCTCATACAGGAGAACCCAGAGGCAGAACTTTCTACAACTGTCTGCGACACCAATTGTAGGAAAAAAAATTTGTCTGCAGCTAATCTGTCTTTATCATATGGTTACCCACATGTTCATTGGTTTTTATGGAATAACCTTTCAGTGCTCTATCCTATTGATCTGGCTACTCCACCAATGAAAAGGTCTCGTCGAGACGATTAAAATGGTGTATTGGAATGCCAAAATCGGTCAAAAATTGACAAAACGGCAGAAATTTGGCCAAAATTTGTCTGCGGCGGCCTCCAACTTTCTGCGACGTACGTCGCGCGTCGCGCTGTTTCTGCCATGGGGCAGGAGAATACCGTACGGATATTACACTGGCAACTATTAAGAAGACAGAAAAGCAATTTAAGTGTAAAGTGCGTAGCTTTGTAAGCGACAATGCTTCCAACATGACAATGACGAGGAATGACTTGGAAAAGAATGATGAAACTGATGTCTTAACGTATGGGTGCTCAGCACATATTTTGAATTTGCTTGCAAAAGATTTAGAAATACATGGTGTGAAAGAACATGTGGTTCAGATTGTTAAATTTTTTCATAACCACCATTTGCCTAGATCATACTTGGCTGCTGAAGGTAAGGGACCTGGGCTGGTGATGCCACAAGATGTACGTTGGAACACCCTCGCAGATTGCTTAGAAAGCTACATAAAGAACTGGCCAGTGCTGATGAAAATATGTGAAGAACATACAGACGTTGTAGATATGGACATTAGAAACAAGGTTCTTAATTTAGGAATTAAAAGGAATGCAGAAGACCTGCTGAATATATAAAAACCCATTGCTGTTGCTCTGGACAGTATGGAGAAAAATAGCTGCACTATATCGGATGCAGTTGTCATATGGAAGGATCTAGAAAAATAATTTATTAAAATCTTGAATGACAAAGGCAAACGAGAATTCCGTAAACGTTATGACAACATGGCACTCACACCTGCTCATTTTTTGGCTAGCCTATTGGATCCACAATTGCCAGTCGGGACCTTGTCACATGAAGAAAGTGAAGCTGCACTTGAGTTTGCCGAGGAAAAGTATGCAGGGACACCTGCATTGCTATCTTTTGTAATGAAATTTCAAGCACGTGCAGAACCATTTAAGGGGGCCATGTTCAATAAATCGGCGGTGTCAGCTGTCACCGCAGTTGAGTGGTGGAATTCTTTCAAAGCAATGAAGAAAGACGTATGCAGTGTTCGTGATATGGAATGCGTTAATCAACTTATTGATATGTATGAGGCTTACATATTCTAAAGTGGTATCCTACTAACTAGGAGTAAGGCGGATGTTGGCAGCATGCAACAGACAGTTTATTCAGGTGTAGCACAGAGGTTAAATAACCTTTACAGAGTCACATGACATACTCCATTGGTGGATCAACTTATGGTAACTACAAGCTACACCAGTAATATCCAATGATAGTAAGGTAGGCTAACAACCAGACAGATGGAATTGATGTACAGATATTGCACACACCAACTAATCTGGGAACACAACAGTCCCCCTCAAAAATTGAGGGCCAGTTAAAACAATAAATTGACTGGTCCACCATTTTTAACTTTAAAATGCAACAAAATTTGCTTGCTTTTATAACAAGTCAGTATAAATTTACTGATTAAATCGCAAATTTATATAATTCTTAATGCTCTTTATTTTAAATTATTTTATAAGACTTCTAAATTTAAACTTTATTTTCTAGATTGAGAAAAATTACAAGTTATTATTTAACATGCAATAACCTGGAAGCAACATTAATGCGGTTTATAAATTCAGCATGAAGATAATGTTTTTATCGTAATTATAGACCGTTCATCTTTTTGAAAGAACAGTCACAAAATTTATAATAACTCTTACAACTTTTTGAAACATTAATTACTGATATTATTCCAGTATGACAAACCTGTATCACCAGCAAAACTGCTTTAGTCCTTCCGAGCGACCTAAAAATTCATTATCTTTATTGATGCAACCAAAAACAATTCTCAAGCAAGTATACAAAAATTTATCAAATAATTTTAACATTTGATGCTCGAATCATTAAACTATCGAGACTTGCAATTAAATCGTTACAATTGATGGAATCAAAATACGATAGTCAGGCTTCACAACCTCACTGACGTCAAGGTTGCATCAAGTTATTCGATTAGGTCCAAAGTTGCTCGGTTTCGTCGATAGCTGGCACTGCCAAATTATTTAACACTTTTAAACAACTTGCCTTTGTAGCCCCGCAAGTAACTGCTTTCCTCAGTCGAGAAAAT
This sequence comes from Lithobius niger, assembly GCA_023313725.1. Taxonomy (NCBI): domain Eukaryota; kingdom Metazoa; phylum Arthropoda; class Chilopoda; order Lithobiomorpha; family Lithobiidae; genus Lithobius; species Lithobius niger. The sequence continues at coordinate 204,686 of JAHWFP010041154.1, forward strand.
AGAAAAATAAAACACACAATGGATTAGACAAGTTCAATTAACAAATAACACTTATTAACAAGTTACAACAGTTGGTGTTTTAAGGTTCTCTAAAAAAAATTCTGTGTCTACCAGAATACAATTAACGTTGACTAATCACATCTTTACTCGCGCAACATTCAACAAGATTACAAACATAGGTTGGGAGTTTCTCTCCCACGCGTAAAACCGCGGTCAACAGTGATATAAATTTAGCACTGTAATTTATTACCAAATTAACTCACAGTGAGCCCACAAAAAACGATTCACAACAAATACATATGGTAAGTTACGTGCGCCATCCGCAAAAGATTAAATTTTGATAAGATAGGGCTGAAATCAGGAACTAGGTTCAGCTAAATACCTGAAGCATAGAAAACAATACATTAGCTAAATATTCAAGCAATCAGAATTCAAACTCAATAGATTACTATTAATAAATAGACAAATATCTAATTGGTTTAACAATTTCTTGCTCTTCAATTTCGCTCTTGACAGTCGAACTTAATTTTCGTTCAGCGGCTTTCGAATCACTAGCTTCTGCTCGTTCGGAAAGAGTAGAAAAAACTGAGTCAGCGTGGCGAATGTAAACATTCGGGACCAACGGATCCGTGTGATTACGGCCATTGGCTTTACGATGCACAGCTGACCCATCAAGTGCTGGAAGTTCTCTTTCTTGTTGGAAATCAGCATCTCGCCAAGGCAACGGAGAATTTCTCTTCGCTGATTTATTCGCAGAAGGAGTTAGTTCGATTGCAGCTACTTGCCCCGGAACAGGGCGGTCAGCAGACGAAACATGGCGTTCGCGTGTCGCACCGATTGCAGCTACTTGCCCCGGAGCAGGACTGCCTGAAGACGAAACATGACGCTTGCGTGACAGACCACCACCTGCGTCAGATGGCGTGACTTCCAAATAAGGCGATACTTGCGAACTCAGTCCTTGATTGGATAATTGAGCTATTGGACTTCTCTTCTTTATACTTTGCATAAATCTAACATTACGCATTTCAACAGGAATTTTAACACAGTTCAAGGAATCGCAATTTTCAGCAAGCTGCGTGGTTTTCGCCTCAGAATCATCGCGTTTTAGCTGTTCGTTATGCAGGCGCTCTCGAATTTGGTGAACATTACGGTGCAGTTTATAACCGCTAGCTGTGAGTACCGTATATTTAAAGTTCGGATGACATTCCCAAATCACAGCTGGTTGCCAACGACGTTTCGCTATGGTATAATCACGAGTCCACACATGCGTGTAAACGGTGAATTTTACATGCTTCTTTAGTGCTGAATGCTCACTATTTCTGTCCTGATTCTGACGGATTTTCAGTTGCAAATTCGAGTTTACTGAGTCGAGACATTTTCGAACTTCTTGCCTATTAAGAATTTTAGATGTTGTTACGCCCGTGACTGCGTGTGGGCAATTTCTGCTGGTCGTTGATATTTATTTAAACAGTCAGTGGAATTAGTCTCCATTAATACTTTGCACTCAGCGCGCCTATTAATGTTTGACTCCAGCTTCAACGAGCACATGTTTAAGGTGTTAGCTTCTAAGTAATCACTAACAGTTTCACACTCACTGCTAATCTCACCCTCCGAGCTAAATTCAGAAACCAAAGTACACTGAACCTGGTTAGTTTTATTGTTTTTATACCCGTACTTGCGTTTGCCACTACTGATAGGTTGCGGTTTAGTATCGGGTGTTTTAGCCGGCTTTTTACATACCGCTTTAAGGTGTCCCTTTTCGTGGCAGCGACCACAATTATAGTCCTTATATCGACAACGACTACGGCCGTGTCCTGAATAACCACAACAAAAACAAATTAAGTTCTTACTGCTCAAGGAGTTTTTAGTCATCTGTTGTTTACTTTTATGTGAAACACGGTTTACTTCACAACTAGATTTAAGCTCGGACTGATTTAAATCCGCGGCCTCCAGTGATAAGGCCAACTCTACAGTAGATTTCAAGTCAAGTGTTTTCTTGATTAGTTCTCGCTGCAAAGTTGCACTAGAAACGCCACCCACAACTCTGTCACGGATCAATTCCTCTTTAACTTTATCCACGGCGATATTATCAAAACCACAATGTTTAGTTAATTGCTTAAGTGCGTCTACGAAATCTGCAATAGATTCGTTTGGTTTTTGAGATCTAAGGTTAAACCTGGGCCTTTCCAAAATCGTACTAGGTGCAGGCTCAACTGCAGTTTCAACAGCTGTTACCAAAGCGTCAAACGTAATCGTTTCAACAGTAAGAGGGTCAATAATTCTTACTATTTTTTGAAACATCTCATCTCCCACACTAGCTAATAAAACGTCACAACGGTCGATATCTTTGATCTTCTTAGCTTTAATAAAGCATTTAAATCGCAAAATATACATTGTCCGAGAATGCTTGCTTGGAACAAATGTATCAAACAAACCTAATGGTTTGTTTGATACATCGCCACCAGCAGCATCAGCACCACCGGCAGGCATTTTTAACTGCGCTTAAAATACAACCAAATTAAATTTGTCAAAAGGCTTTTTATTTGAACAAACTTTAATTTAAACAAACGCTACCGAAACAATCGACTAGCGACCTGCCACTGCAGTTTTAGGATTTTCAACAACGGATTAATTTTACTCACTAAGTAGCATTCAACTTTTTAGCTTAGGCTAATTTACTAGTATACTAATTTTCAAATTCACCTTCTTAAGTTAGCTGGGCGCAACTTTATTACGCTGAAACTACAGGTAACCTAAACATTTAACCTGTCTCGCAAATTCATAACTCATCAAAAAATACAAGAAATGATTACAATAAATCCAACGCAAATATACTATGCCAGACGTCTCCGGTCTTCAATGAACGTTAAATTTAAAGGTTTCTAGTTTTAAGCACACTAGTTTTTGGTCTTACAAAAGGTAGTTCTAAACACACACACCCAATAATTTTAGTTGTAATTTAAACAACACTGCAAGCAAACAGCTTCGGGCAAAGAAAAACAAAACAATCCCCTGCCCACCCACGAGTAATAGGGAAAAACTGCCTTAAAACTCAAAAGTTTCCCCAAAAATTGGCAAAATACAAAACACACTACTAATCCTAGCCGCGATTTTTACGGTATTACAAAACTAGTATAGTCTAGTAGCAATAACGCTAAGCGTCGCCTAGACACGACTTCCACATTTAAATGAAGGATTAGCATATATAATGTAATTTAAGGAGATAATAGATAATTTTCTGGCAGTTACCTATATTTAGCCAGAAATTGCCAACAACACAGCCATAAGTGAAACAAATGAAACAAAATTTTTTTGTGCTTAAATCCATCCCCTAGCGGAATGACTAGAATTATATGCCAAATAATTAAATTTCATTCCTACCTTCAAACATGGGGCAGATGCTCGAAGTTGCCAGGAGGACTTTTAAGCAGGTTGCAACTAGAAGTAGGCCTTAGCCATAACCCTCGTTGCCAATTGATATGTATGAGGCTTACATATTCTAAAGTGGTATCCTACTAACCAGGAGTAACTTAGGCGGATGTTGGCCGCATGCAACAGACAGTTTATTCAGGTGTAGCACAGAGGTTAAATAACCTTTACAGAGTCACATGACATACTCCATTGGTGGATCAACTTACGGTAACTACAAGCTACACCAGTAATATCCAATGATAGTAAGGTAGGCTAACAACCAGACAGATGGAATTGATGTACAGATATTGTGCACCTGCAAGGTGCACACACCATCTAATCTGGGAACACACCACTTATGACTGCGGTCACATCTTCTGCAGGAATTGAACATGTTTTTTCGTCGTTTAATCTTGTGCACTCTAAGCTGCGTAACCGTTTAGGAGTTGAAAAGGCAGCTAAACTTGTGTTTCTTGTGAAACTCTTAAACAAATAATCCTTAAATAAGTCTTTTAATTTCGAATTGTTTTGCTAAATATGCTTGATTTAGTTCCGTTTTTGTCAAGTTTTTTTTAATAAACAAAGTTTGAAAAAACAACAAAAAAGTAAATATAAATCAAAAGAATCCGATTTAAATTGAAAAAATTTGATTTTTTTGATTTTTTTTAATACAAATCATGATTTTTTCCAACCCTGAAAGGAGGACAATGTGAGGAGAGGAATGCAGGATAATGGCATTGCACTCCACTGTGCTGCCACTGAGCATGAGATTGGATGGGAGAAGGTCACAACGCTCATCCGCTCAAACTCTGCACGCGACAGTCATCTAAGGTGCCTGGAATTCATTGCTATACACACCGTGAGCAGAATGGATTCAAACTTATGAATATTCCGGGCCCTTCTTACCCTAATGTGAGACACCTCGTGGGGGTAGACTTGAGTGAGCTGTTAGCACGGTGTTGGAGAGCTACTAGCAGCATGAAGAGTCCGCTACCTTCTAAATACAGCATGAACGACCCACTATCTTGTAAATACAGGAGGCTCCTTGTTCTGGCAAACAGCAAGAATGTGACCGGGATCCTAATTTTACCTTTGAAGTCAACCCTCTCTAATGTGAATCCAGCAGCAGTCGCCACTTGGCCAGTAGACCTCACAGAGCAGTCGCCATTTCACAATTTCTACTCGCCACATACCAATAACATCTTGTGCGATGCATGGCTTTTCTAATTCGTGCATTTACGAAATTTTTAAATTCTCTTTAACCCCAGTATTAATGAAGATAAATCAGTTACGTAGCCCTTATAAATCTGAGTAACGCTGCAAACCGTTCGTCTCTAACTTGTACGGTTCCCTAGATATCGCTCTTTTAGTGTCATTGTCTATTGCTTGTTGCCATTTTGGCGAGTGAGGCTAAATTCCAAGTCACCAACTGCTCATTTACATTCACCAAATGGCGAGTGGCGACCGACATTGCAGAGGGTTGTTTAAAGTGCCTGATGATGTCAGTAGCATTGCTGTCGAACATTAGCAAGACTGTGCGAGTGTCTTCTATATGAAATTGTGCATTGATGGAGGAAGATTGTAGTTTTAAAATTATTCAAATGTTTCATAGTACTGGTAATGATGTTTTTTGTGAAATATTTTCATATTTCTTCCCTCACGAGAAACGATTTTGCACAGGATGCTTGAATGTACAGTAGTGAGAAGGTATGTCCTTTTAACCAATAGTTTTATTTTGCAGAGTTATGTATGTCTTCCAGGTGGAAGGTTAGCCTTGTGGTGGAAGATGTTATAAATGCTACACCATAATGTTTAAGCCGATAATTATACCAGCACTACAATATTTTTAAATTTCATTGTTAAATTGTCCAAGGTGGTGTAAATGATGGTTTTAATCTAGCGTAAATGTGACACTAAAATGGAAAAATTCTTTCAGAGTTAAATAGTTTGATTCTTCCTAGGCATTACGGTAATATTTAAAAGTCCATTGTTTAGTTTGGTAGTCAAGTGGTAGAGCAGTAGCCAGGCCAGTGTCCTGAGGGAGTTGGCCTAGTAAGGGGACCCTGGCATAGTCAGTGCAAACCAGGATAGTTTTGGGAGAGGATCAGCTTCCTCTTGCGTCTGCTGTCTCATGTATTTTCGGCCTTTTGAATTTGAGATCATGTGAACGGACCATCCTGATAGCTGACCGGACCGAAAGCCAAGAATGATTATATCTTAATCCACCCATTCTTTTTGTATATTTTGCGTTTTAGGAAGGCAAGGTGGCCATAACTCAAGTAGCTAACCTTCTGCTTTGTATCTATGCCAACGAAACAGTTGGATATGGGATGCTCAAAACTAAGGTAAGACCCTTGAACTGGTGTACTGGTCACCTATTTTTCAGTTAAATAGAGCCAAACTGTAACTGACCACTGATCACCAACAAACTAGACAATCTGACCACCCTGTACATCACTAATCCAACAAAAGGTTGGATTTTTTACACAAAAAAACACATAAAACGAAAACCTAAACCCACAAACATACAAAACAGACGCCACAAACAGTAAAATGCCTACAAAATTGAAAGATTAAAAATATATACACAAAATGGAAACCTTCAAACACAAAGGGGCCATTCAAGTATTACGTCATCAAGAAAGTGGCCATTCTTCACCCCTTCCCCCCTCGTCATCGATCATCATTAATTACTCAATCCCCCCCTCCCTAAGAGGGGGTGATTTCCCTGATTTTTCTGAGGACTTTTTTTTTGCGTTTTTCTAAACTTACTGTGATAACGGCGCTACCTCCTTCCCCCCTTGTCATCAATCGTCTCCAGCTAGCGAACCCCCTCCCCCCTTTCCTGATGACATAATACTTGAACGTCCCCAAACACGGGCAAAAAACTGCCTTAACTATGATTATAATAAATAATAAATGCTCACAAAATAGACATTTAGCCACCCACACAAAACTGTCTTAAAATATAAAACAACAAACACATATTTAAAAAAGCCTTCATAATACACAAATTAAGCACGTGCGCACACACACACACAAACTGTGTTCACTTTCATAACCACTGAATAAAAAGTCCTTGTTCCCTGGAATTGGCGATCAAATTATAATTCTTGTGTTCAAGTGAAATCTAATCCGTTTTTATTTGTGTACCTTCACAACTGAGTATGGGAATACAAGCTTTTTTTCTTCTAAATGGCGAAAAAGTTTTTTGTTCCGTTAATTTTTTTTTATTGATTTTGAAAACCCAAAACCGCAGTTTACCCGATTGGCAGTATGTTAGTATGGTAATTATTAAGGCTGCACCGATGCCAACTTTACCGATCTGACACCGATCAGGTTTTTAAAATTTAACCGATACTTCCAAAATTGATTGCTAAATTTTTTTGCTTCAACTGTCGTAATAGTGTAGTTTTCTTCAACGTCCAATATTATTACAATGAAAAAAATTTTAAATGGTAATGAACAGTTCAAAGATAGCTAGGTTGATACAAAGTGATTTTTCTGAGCAAAATGCCGCAAACCGCATGTCGTCTCTAACGGTTCCAGAATTATCAATATTTTCACTGCAAGTTACTGATACCGATGTCCCAAATATTGGTAGCCTTAGTAATTATATAAAAATTCTAGTAACTTTTGTAAAAATCAAAACCAAGACTTTCTTTTCCATGACGTAATAAAAAAATATTCTTACTTTCAGGCTTTAGCACTGGCGGAATATCTCCAAGGACCATTAACTCAAGTTGCTGCATCGTAGCACATACCCAAAATGGAGCGAGGGCGGCCATTCATTATTACTGAACAAACTTGTTTACCATGGAGAAGATGCTTGTGAGATTTATTAAATTATATTTAAATTTTCTATTGTACAAGCTTCACGCTAATGATCTTTTAGTGACGCTTGTGAACCTTCTTACCATTGTCCAACTTGTAAAATACTGTTACACATATAAATATTGGAATAAAATTGGGATATTGGAGCAGCCATTGATCTCTAAGTAAAAACATGTGTATCTCATTGGGGAAAGATTGCCACGATAAAAAAACAATTCTTCCTCCGGTGCCCATCGTCATAAGTAGGTCACCTACTCCACTACTCCACCTTAGGTAGTGAAAGGAGAAAATCCAAGCCAAGGGTCGGGTGTAAATGGACAGCAGGCTCGCCTCACAATCAACTTTGCCGAACAGCATGCCAACAACAGATTTGGCGATGTCAGAGGAAGGCCTTTGTCCTCGGTCAGGAAAACTTAGTCTGTTAAGGCCGTGACAGACACTACCTGTCGAATGCTGCGTTTAATTGCTTTGATGCCTCTGGGTTCAAAACGCACCTGAAGGTACTGTGTGACAGGCACTTGCATTGCGTTAGGAACGCAACACAAAATATCCAACTTGTTCAATAGCTGCATTCGGGAATGCGGCGTTCGAGAACAATAGCAACCAATTGCTTCAAAAGGCTCGGTACCATCAAAGGGGTCGAGTATCTTCCCCAACTTTTACTACCTTAAACACGATCCACAACGCCACTGTGTCATCCTTAATCCAGTGATCAGGCATCACCAAGAGGATTGAAAAGCCGCTTTGAATGGTGCTGTCTGTCCCGGCTTTAATAAAAACTGGGGTTCATGCCGACTCGGAGCAAGCATAGCAATATCAGCAAAGGCCACCAAATTCACGGCCGCACCGTTTACCCAACAGCCGGTGTTACACTTCAAGATGTTGGACAGCGCGTCTTCGAGAAGGAAGCAGAAGACTAACTGCAACGAGGGACTGCCCTGCCAAACACCACAGGTTGCATGAAACGGGCACGACTGAAAACCTCCCAAGCCACAGTTATGGCACGTAGTTCGTAGCTATTGGCAATGTTATCGGAGATGTGGGAGGTCTCGAGTCCCATTTAAGAAATACTTGAAAGATCGAGCTGTGCACCACCTTATCACCCGAATCTTGGGGTGGTTCCTCTTGAAACCAAACTATGCGTCGCAAGTGGAAGTAAGATCTTTGAAGCGATTCAGCCGGCTCGAATCAAAGAGCTTCGCAATTAAAGTCGAGTTAATGCCTCGATAGCTGTCACTGCTGGTTGGATCTGCAGTCTTTAGAATTGGCAGTAAGGTAGTCTTGGTGGCAAGCTCAGGACAGTGTGCGTGGGCTACGGCAGGAGTAGTAATGTAGGCATGAGCAAGAATCCCGGCGAAGAGCAAGTGTTCCACATTCAGTTCCTCAGGGCCCAGCCACCTTATTCTTCATAGAGAGCAGGTGTCTTATTTCCGTGGGCCGATTTTAGGGGTTGGGGCAAAGATCCTCTTCCTACTCAAAAAGGAAATTCTTATTAACTTTTATTTCAGACCAGCAACGGTCCATATAAAACCATTACAAATAGAACATATCAATCCTTTGATTTGTTCTTTTTGGAATGGTTTTATATGGACCGTTACTGGTCTGAAATAAAGTTAAGTCTAAATTTCGATGCTTAATTTTTCCGCCAACTTTCAACATTTTCCCCTGAAATTTGGTATGAGCTTTGTGGGACTTGACCAACACGAGCACCAACTTTTATTTCAGATTTGACAGGTCGGAGAGCTGGACTTATGCTGGAATCGTGATTTTCATTTTTGGCTTGACTTGGCCTTCTTGGCACGACACGTTTCTACAACGCTCTCTACAGATCAAACTATTTGTCCTAGAAAGCTGGTTCTTAGCTCATTTTACAGGTATTGCTCTGTAGATGTGCTCTTTCCATAAGGCCTTTTCTCATTGGTCACCTGTACAGGGGTTATGGAGCTCTAAATGACCAGATCGATTGTTTTAAACATTGGTTTCGTGCAACAATGCCAATCAGCAAACGCCAGACTCGTGGCGTGGACTGAAGATGCTAACAATGCTGGTGAGCCAACAATTCACCATGTCACTATCCGACGTTGCTGCAGACAAACCAAAAGAAAGACTTGCACTTAATAAGTCAGCGAAGAAACCTGCAGTGCGTTTGCAACGTGGTAAAATAGACTGCAAGACGCCGACTGAAGAGTAAAGCGTTTGTTTCCTTATTGGTTGTGTAAACCGTAATTGATAAATACACAAACATTAAAAAAAAAAAGCTACTTTAAACTGCATGGTATGCCAAAATAGCACGAATTAGTAAACAAAAATAAAATCGTTTGATGCTTAAGGTAAGGTTTAACTGATGCGAAGTCAACACAGCAAAGTAACACAAACTTTTATGTAAGATTTCAGATATACTGTACAGGGAAGAAAATGGTTACATATTTGGTTAGGTTGAATTCAAGATCTAGAGATGTTCGAACGTTGACACAATGGTCTAGTAGAAGTTCTAATCCTTTAGCTGAGAGGCAGAGAAGAGCCAGGTCATCAACGTAGCGCAAGTGGTTGATCTTGAGCCCACCGAAGAAAATTCCAACATTGACGGTCTGCACTTTGTTAGTAGTCTGTCAATGTAGATATTAAACAATGGCAAAAGTAGTACTCCCTGACAAGGACGAAACCCATTTCACGAGCATTTGCTGCGATTGTAGCCATTGCCACAGGGTACCCACACACCACCTGGGAAGCCCACATTTGATTAGGATATGGCACAGTGTACTGTGATTAAACTTGATCGTAGGCTTTGGAAGCGGCTAATAAGGGGCTTTTTCCTAGTCTAGCAAACCTCACAGCCTCTTTAAGAATACAGATAGGCTGATCATGCAAAGTCGTGTGCTAGAAATCGCTAAGGAAGGACATGACCACTCGCTCAACAAATTTGGAGAAGGTGGTTGCAAGAGCAATTGGTCAGTAAGTATTGGCTGAAGTAAGATCTCCAGGTTTTTGCTTCACAACAGGTGAAATAACAATATCAGACATGCCCGAGGGTATCCAGCAGAGGAAAGCCATTACATTAAACAATGTGCTAAAACTGGAAAATCGGCAATCAACAATTTATTTCCAAAATGTGCTAAAAGATCCCTCAGTTTGAGTGAAGCAAATTTTACATGTTCAGGGTTCGTACAGGTCCTTGAAAACCTGGAAATATACTGGAAAATAAAAATGAAATTCCAGGCCTGGAAAAGTCCTTGAAACACTCGAAAAGACCCTTAAGTCCTGGAATAGTCCTGGAAATTCCCATAACAGAAAATTACGTTACTATTTTCCGTGTCAGACATCACTGTACAAGGTAAACACACAAAATATCAAAAGAAAAAAAAAAAAAACTAACTTAACACCAGTGGTAGTGCATTTCACCAATATCATTTACTAACAAAGTCTGTCACATTTTGCCAGTGTTGATAAGTATTCATATTTAACAGATTTACCTTTTACTCGTTATATTTTCGTGTAGTTACTATTTTCTGACCCTTGAATTTTCATTGTCCCGTCCTTGAAAAATCCTGGAAAAGTCCTGGAATTTTAAGGTTACAGACGAGTACGAACCCTGATGTTCGTTCTGGATCACATTGCTGCCTGGCGCCTTTCCATTGAACTTACGCAAAAATGCATCATTGATGGGTTAAAGGATACAACTCCATATCCAGTGCCCATAAAATTAACTTCGGTGACATGTTCTGTCACTGGTTGCATTTCATTGAAGATATTGTAGTAAGTGTCTGCCCAAAGTCCAGTCGTGCTACCCTCGTCACCTTTCACTCACTCAATATTGTCATTCCGAAAAAGTCGATTCACAAAAAAATCACGCAGAAAGCCTGTTGGCAAGGACATCAGCCTGTATTTGTACCTCGTTTTGTTTACATTGTGTTAGGTTGCACCTGAAGACTGTAAGTCTGTTACATTTCCACCCACAAACAGCCTTGCCTAGGGCTGCATTTGTCCTCTTTTTCAGGAAGGCCTGTCTGCCAATGTCATGTGAAGCTTTAACATTCGCATCCCACCCGATAACCTTTTTTCTTTGCCTACGGTAATTCCCAAGTCATGGGTTGCAGGCCACTTAATGTAAGCTATCAGTGTCTTCAGCATGGGGGCTCCGACTGCAACTAGATTCACTGTGCTCAGGCTGTGGACAAAGGAAAGTAGCAGCTGTGTGAAGGGCACGGACAGCTTCCATACACAGTCTGTCAATCTGACAATGGTGGTCTTGATTAGCACAGTTGAGATCAGAGCAGGCTAAGGCATCGGGTGCTAAAAATACTATCAACGACCCTGGCAGTGGTTTCCCTGTAGGTGTTTCGTGCATCTTCACTAAACGACTCCAGTCAAGTGTCCTGTGTTTCTTTTAGTTGGGAGTCAGGCAAGGCTATCTTGGTGTCAACAGATAGGAACATTGGAAGACGGTCGGAACGAGCATTTGCGTTGCTTAAACAGTGGTTGGGACAGGAGGTGACGTATGTATCCATGCCACTGATGTAGGTGTAGCTGCCTGGTTAAGTGTCGCTAATGTGGAGGTCTCTCATCGAAGCAAAATTGTGGAGGTCTCTCATTGAAGCAAAATTGTGGAGCTCTTTGTACTTGTCAGAGGTTGTACGAGTGTTCCAGTCACCAATAATCATATCGTCAAAGCTTTCACTATCAATGCTTTCGCTTGTTCAGGCGCCCAAGGTAGTCCAAGAAAATTTCCTCGTAGGTAGGTGTGTTGGAGGGTAAATATATGCAAACAAGTAAAAAAATTCCAACCTTAGTATTTACAGTAGGCCAGTCATCCTACTGTCACCAAGATGAAGGGTTGACACATGGTCATCACTGCTATAACGTTACAGGGCAGCCACACCAACAAAGAGGTGGTCCCTAATAAATGCTGAAGCCTTATCAACAGTAGAAACTCCAGCAGCAGAAGTACAAAAATTGTGATGCACAAGTCTCAACGCATTGAAGTTATCTGGTGTCAGCGTATGTTCCTGTAACATCACAATATCACTAGAATCACAAACCTCTGCAACCTTTTCATGGCCACTCAGCAGTGATTTACAATTAAATGTAGCCTAGCTATTTTGAGACAAGTCTTCATAATGGGGTGAGTTGGCTTGAGGGACACGGTTTCTAAATTGTTAAGGCCGTGCTCCAGTGCCAGACTTCAGTGTTGAGAATTGTCGTTACATCACCCTTACCAACTGTGATTCTGAAGGAGGAATAAGACGGGGATCCTGATCATGTTCTGCATCGTAAGACTGTGGCCCTAACATCCAAGACTGCATGGTGTTTCTTTACTTCTGCCTCGTTGGTATCAGGGTCTAGACTCGCCACAAACAATATAAGGTTATTTGCTGGTTAGATGCTTCCACTCCCATACTCGTGCTGCTCATTCCAACAACAGTTCCGTCGCTTCTACCTTTTCCGGTAGACTTCATTGAATCCATCTTCATCACACACAGAAGGTGCACTGTTTTGCAAGGTTTTACTTTACTGTTAGTATCTAGTTTGATATAGAATCGTCAATGTAATTGAGAATCTGATGGGTAGGGTGTAAATTCACAGTAGCCTTACTGTGAGTCGCTATTCCGGAATAGCTACTGGTGCTTTTGTTTTGAATTTAATTGATGCTTCGTCATTCCCGTCAATAGGGGTTTGATTTAAAACAGAAGCACTTACATTAGTGCTGTAGTCAGGGCAAAAGTCATTGCACCGCAACAAGTTTCGGTATCGGTTACAGTCAGTATTTAGGCCGTTTTGATTTGGACTTCGGCTATCATTATGAACAGAGCAATGCTCCAAGTTTCAGTTTTCCTGTTCTCCAAAGATTTATTAAATTTCAGGTGGCTAAGTAAAAGTATTATCAAGTGTAAAGAAAGAGGGCCGTTTTCCCTTTGCTCTTGCATCATGATTCAAAGTCGATTCTGCAGCTTCATGTATGGGTTCGATAGTTGGAATGTTGGGCAGTTAGCTGCCCATAGCACGAACGTCATCTTTCTTATCTATAATACTGGCATTCAGTTCCTGTTCACGAGTTGCTTCCGTTTCTTGACTGCCGGTGGCAAGCCTCGGGGTGTTCATGGTATTTTTCTGCACAATTTCATTTCATCGGCTACAGGATGCTGTGATTTTGTACATTCAGTGACAGCATTCCGTGGGCTTTCAATTTCAATCGTCACATTTGCACAGTGTGTTCCAGGCCTCCAAAAAAATGCAGCCAACTTGCATGGGCGGAAGATGCAGACAATTAGAAACAAATAAATAAAGCCATGCAATACTTCCTTGCCTTAATGAAGGCACTGGCGAAGACAAGCATCTTAGCAGTTACAATTTCTAGGTATCTATAAAAAGGTGAACATATCTGAGCAAGCGGTCAGCATAATATCTCATTAATAATGCAAACCTGCGTGGGTAAAGACATTTCGATCAGTGATTTCATAAGTTCATGCACTTTGTCTGTTGGATCAACAAACAAAATGACACTTCATGTCACTGGCAGACGACACATTTAGGCTGGCATTGCTTTAAAGTGTCATCCGTGTTTGCCACCGTATTAGACTTAACAGTTTTATTAGGACTGTTCTATGTTAAAGCTTCCAGACCGGGAGGAAGTGAAGATGACAGAAAATTTCTCTCTCCATACTTCACAGATAGCACTAGAACCACTAGTCCCCTCAACAGTGTCAATGGCTGGTCTGGTAGCGTACCCATTTCGACGAATCGCAGACCAGAAAGCAACATCGTCACGAGAATGCCACAGACCCTGAAGGGACTCGGCCTTGAGAGCCCACTTGTTTTGCCGGCACCAGCGCAAAGCACCCTTAAACCGTTTGCGGCAATCCAGTCGAGCTTGTAAGCAGGAACCGTCCGTTAGACTACCATTCCACACGCAGTGTGTGTGGGCAAGCTGGTGGTCTAGCGTAAAGATGCTTCACATGGTCGATTCAGCCTGGGACCCACCGTGGACCAATCCCTAAACCACAAAAAGGAATCTTTAGCTTCCTTGGGTAAGGGCTGCTGCAAGCCGTGCAGTTTCCCTGTTAACATCTTTTCGGTGATCAGTATGCCTGCAGTTGCCTTTCTGCAAATCAGCTCGAACAACAATTCAAAAAGCGTGAGGGCATCAGACACATGCTGAGCACAGGCTCTCCTCAGATCACCAAAACTTCCTAGGATGCGCTTGGCAAAAGCGCATGGATGGGGCGGAACCTTGGAATTGACCTCAGAACTATTAGTCAGCAGATCAAGTGTAACCCCCAATGGCAGATGATCCTCGTTCGAGGGTCTTTTCATCAAGCCACAGATCGTTAACCGCATTAGCCACACGTGCCAATCCGCAGATGTGGTCAATCCAAGATTTGGCAGCCTGGCCGGTAAAGCTGCAAGTGTCTGCAGGCAACAATTTATCAAGGAATTTGACAGCCCCGCCTCGATACTTTTGGAAATCAATCTGTGAGAGGTAACAATTTCAGAGTACCACAAAATAACTAGGCCACCCCTGTTTGACATGGAGGAGTCCATCGACGAAATGTACAGCCAGGTTTCCTGAAGGAGCACAGTCCGCTTACACAGTTCTTCTGGTTTGACTAGACCCCTCAGCCGTCGCCGATAGCCGAAGCCGGAAACAAGTCAGCCGAATATATGTCTCATTTTTGTTCAGCTAGCCATTAACCAGCCACCACCACAAATTGAATTGGCCATCCGTACTGTAGTTAAATTTCACACTCGGACGTGATTCGTTTTCGATGAACAGGGTGGATGGTATTTTGAATCTTTTAAATTCGAATCTGAAGTAAAAACTGGCACTCTCTTAACCCATAATCGTGCGAGCAACAACACAGTACAGAACTGAATATTCTCTGCCACTTATTTGGAGTTCGGATACACGGTCTCCATCTGCTATTCGCGAATAGGGAGCGATCACAAATTACGCAATGCATGGAGGGGGAAGGGTGTGTTCAACAAATGTATTCGATTATTTTGTTATGATGGGGGAGGGAGTACCAGGGCCAATATAAATATACGGACTTGTATACATTTTATACGCTGCTTTTGTTACGCAACACACTAACTATAGTTAAATTCTTTCTAAACTTCTACCCTCCTGTTTTTTATACGCCTTTTTAATTTTGTTTGTGGTGGTGGGGGGGGGGGGGGACACCACGATCCATAAAAAATATCAAAATATGTGCAAAAAAATGAAATAGCTTCGGGAAAAAAGTCAAAGGTATTTTGGAAAAAAATTTGTTTTCTCATTACATGGTACAAAAAAGTCAACCAAATTGAATATTCTATCCCCTCCTTCTTAAGTTACAAAATTTATAGAAAATTTAGCAATTCCAGACTCCTCCCTTCCCTCCGACCCAGTTTTAAATGAAACTTGTAATTTAACAAATTTGCCTTTAAAAATTCAATGCCACGCAAGCAAACTGGAAGACCCTTTCCCACCACTTCCCCAGTTGCGGAATTCGGGAGGAAACTTGTGACTTCGACCTTTCCTTTAACGATTTCAAATGAGATTAAGTTAACTTTGATCGACCAGCACTCAGCTAATGAATAATGAATACCTATATTTCAGCATTTTTTTTGCTAATTTTACACCAAATTTTTTTCGCGCTTTTTCCCCAGCAGCTTTTTTGCATCGGCCTTTTTTCTTCCGCTTTTTATCCGGAATATTTTGTGCATCGGCTTTTTTCCATGCTCTTTTCCCATGGCTTTATTTCTTTGCAGACCAGTATTTCATTTTTTGTATTAAAATTTGTGTTTACATGAAATTTCGTATGGCATAAAACTAAAACTTGCACACATAATAGACTAAAATACCTGGGGCATCTGGTTGATTTTAGTCAGTACAGCATATTTCATTTGTTGTATTAAAATTTGTGTTTACATAAAACTTCGTATGGGATAAAACTAAAACCTGCACACATAATAGACTAAAATACCAGGGGCACCTGGTTGATTTTAGTTTTTGTTTGCCTATACGAAAATATACATTACCTTATTTAACATAGCAGTTTCCCCCCTATTGGAGCTCTATATCCCTAGCTTGAAAGTTGGCTTCCCTGCCGTGCTCTTAACCTACTGCGCAAGACAGGAACTGGGATCGCCTATATAAGCGGATCCCAGCGATTACCAGCATCTTTCTTCCAGCCCTCATGAACCTAGTCGATCAGAGGAGAGGCTGGGCGGGTAAAATGTAATGTATATTTTCGTATAGCAAACAAAAACTAAAATCAACCAGGTGTTCCAACTTGGAACCGTTATGGGGAAAGATTGCACAGAGTGACCTTGTGGAATGGCCAAGAAAACCACCATTCCGGCAGACCGGAGAAGTCGTTAAGTCTGGTACGGTAGGTCGGAACGGTAAGTCCTGCAGCCTCTCGTGTAGAGGAGGGAGTTTATTCGGAAGTTTAGCGTAGTAGCACAAACACAGTCCGGGAAGAAGCCAGAATATGGATCAGGAACCGACCGATCGTAGGAATGGAGGTGCATGGGAACACGGACAGGAAAGGAGTACAGCATTCCACTGGTTCCGGAGAATAGCATCAGTGTGTCCCACTGGCAATAGTGCAAAGGGCATAAGGCGCTGAGTGGTTAAGAGAGTCCTGACCAGGAGGATAGTGATCCGGGAACGGAATGTGAACAAAGAGTACCGGGCCCGGACACCAAGCCTTGGTTCACCGGAAAGCAGAAAATGCACTAGTGCCCAAGTGGCTATAGTTATGAAGGAGAACAGGAGGCATCATGGGGCAGACCAGGTTGTGTGATAAGGAGGCTTTTAAGCGCAACCTGAGGCCTGTAAGAGAGGTCATGGTCCTGGAGGACAGAGAACTGAAGGAGTATTTTGGACAGTAGGTTCGTAGCGCAGGTCGGAGTGTGCAAGGTTAGGCGTTGTTCCGCTGCCAAAAAGGAATCGACAGGAAGGAGAACAGCTTGAACAGAGAACGGCACAGAGTGGTCGAGAGATTTCTGCCGTGAAGACGAGGAATCGAAGGTGAGATGAAGAGAAAACGGTACCGGGCACGGTCGCGAGCCTGGGCGCGAACCTCGGCCCGTGGTTCTCCTTAAAGAGGAAGGGCGGTGCACGGGTAAGTAAATAGAATGGTAGTCCAGTCAATGTACGGTGGTTAGGAAAATGCAGTCCGTAAAAGGCGCCGGGCTGGGTGTTGGGTCTCGGTCTGGTGGTAAGCAAAAGCGGCATCGAAGGAAATGGCGGATCCGGAATTCAAACGACGATCCTCTTCAGGAACTGGTGCATGTACCGCTGGGGCCAATGCCAGTTTCTGCAGGAAGTAAAGTGAACTTCATCGGGTAGGGACCGGGCCCGGACAATCAACGTGGGCCCGGAATCCAATGCTCTAAAAGTTGGAAGAAGAAAGGAACCACGCAAGAACAAGTTTCGGGCCGGGCGACCTGGTGGGTCGGCTGATGCCGGTCAGTAATGTAGCCATGTCCTTGTTGAGAGAAGGTCCGTATGCCTCTGTCCTAGTCCGTACGTGCTCCCCGCCCCCTTTCCGCTGGTATGAAGCGGAGCGGAAGGTAACGTGATGGGAACCAGGGGAATGGCAATGATCTGCCCGGGTCAAAGGGATTGATGATGGTAACGGAAGGGTAATCAGGAACCGACGTGAATGGAGCAGACCGTTGGTCACCAAGGTGCACACCTTGAAAAGAGATCTTCTGAGACACGCTGACATGATATTGTTAACGCTGAGCGTTCGAGGGGTTCCTGACCTCGAGGATAGTGAACCGGGGAGCAAAACGAAAAGAAAAAATGGTACGGGCCTGGCCAGAGGCTTAGACCCGGGCGTCAAAGCCTGTTTCATTATGTACTTATTTGTGAAACAGAATATACGCTAGCGGCCAGGGAGTCAGAATGCCAGAATCGAGTGTTGACGAAGCAAAAGGCTCGAAGTACGTCTTGAGACTTGTAGGGCTGTAGGCCTACAAGGGCTGGGAACACAGTCCAGGGTTTGAAAGGTAACATCTATGGAAAGGGAATCGCCTGGAAAGTCGAGCGGCTGGGAGTAGTGTACGAATGGTCCTGAACAACCAAGAAATCTTCAGCTGGAAAGGCAAGGAACCAAAGGTGGGATGAAGAAAAAGGAACCGGGCCCGACCTTGAGCCTAGGCCCGAATCGTGAGCCAGGAACGAAGAATAGCGAAGTGATTGTAGTTGGAACTCGGTAATGGCGAAAGGATCCCTGATCTGAGGGATAAAAAATTGAAAACGGAACGTAGAGAAATGGTGCCGGGCCTGGCCGAGCCTGGAACCGAGCCTCAAGTCTTGGTTACTCATGAAGTGGAGAACGGATCAAGGCTCAAGTCGTCAAGCATAAAGGCTGTCCTAGTCAGTGCAGAATAGAGGAAACATCCCAGCCGATTGGTGAACAGGCAGAAGGGAACCGCAGCACTTGTGAAGGCAAGGAAACAGTGGATCGTGGTCCGTTAAGGGTCCGGGACCGGACATAGGGACTCTGGTTCATACCGAGGCATCAAATGCGTAAGCCGGTACGTACAGGAAGGGCAATATTCGATGAAAACAGCAGTCTTTTCAGAGTCACAAAGGCAGCGGGTCGTGGACTGCAAAGGAGTCCGGGCTGGGTGTTGAGGCCCGGTCCGAGTATCGGTAGACAAGAACAAGCAGGACTGAAAATGCCAAGAGGTCCAGGGTGAAGGCTGGAGACGATGCTACTCTTCAGGAGGTACTCATGTCAGGAAGGTAGACGGACGGCGGAACATGGTCCGTAAAAGGACCCAGGCCGAGCACATAGGCCTAGTCCGCACCTTGTTGTTCGTAGTACGAAGATGAATCGGACCGAACACCAATCCAACAATGGCGGCGCTTAAAGATTAACAGGATACTGGCATGCGGTGAGGCAAGAAGACAGCGGAATGCGGCCTGCAAAGGGCATGGGCCGGGTGCAGGGGCCTAGTTCCGGTTTGCTGACGTCCAAACAGAAACGGAATCGGGATGATGGCCCACGTAGGGGAACCGCAGTAACAGACGGAATGACAACAAGTGAAGAACCATGGTGGAAGGAGGTTTGCCAAGGGTCCAGACCAGATGCTGGGGCCCGGTTCCGGCCCAATGGCTGCCAAGCAGTGGCGGAACAGAGAGGACAGAGCAAGGGGAACCGAGCCAAACCCAAGTGGAGGTCCAGGGCGAGAGCAAGCATACTTACTACCATGAGAGACACACAGCCTGCAGGGGGCAGGCGGTCAGTAAGTACAGTCTTCCAGATGAAGGGACAATAACATCTTCAGCACAGCAGGCAGACCGCAAACGCGGTACCCCACCTGGCCGTAAGTCGCAGCGCTGGGACAGTCTCAAACTTTCGGTGGCTAAATCAACGGACCGGGCTATCTCCCGTTCCCGGTTCGCAGGTGTTGCAGGAATCGGAACCGCCAGACGGTGCAAGGGGCCGGGCTACGGCCCAACCAATGGTCCCGTTAGAGGACCGTGCACCGACGGCAGGAAGAAGTCCACAGACAAGGGCGCAATCGGGTCGATTCCAGGCCCAGAAGAGGAATCGGCGAAGAAGAGCTCACAAACAACCACGAGCGGTGGCTGCCTAGGAAGAAAACTGCTGGGAATCGCTGCGATCCACTTATATAGGCGATCAGAGTTCCTGTCTTGCGCAGTAGGTTACGAGCCAGGCAGGGAAGTCAACTTTCAAGGTAGGGATATAGAGCTCCAATGCTATGTTAACTGCTATGTTAAATGAGGTAATGGATATTTTCGTGGCAATAAAAAAATACTTTAGCTTTAAAAAAAATTATATTACTCTCATTTTAACCCTTAAAGTCCTGGCGACGAGTATACTCGCCAAAACCACAAGCACAGCTTTGAATCCTAAAAACAGAGTCCAAAGTATGCATGGGATGGCCAACAATGGAGAAACGGCAACAATACTAGGTTCCCTTAATAAGCCGACTCTATAGAGACGGCCGTGGCCGAGTTGGTAGAGGTGTGTGCCTGAAGTTAAAAGAGCTCCTTCAAGTTGCTAGTTCGAGTCCCGTCTAGGTTACCCCTAATTTTGTGGAGATAGAAAATTAATCCAGCAGTCAAAGGGTTAATGTAGAAAATACCAAAATGAGTGTAGGCTAAGCTAATAGCCGAAGAAATAGATGGCTAAGATCGGCTAGCCGAAAATCTGCCAAATATTTTCGTTAGCCAGCCGAATAACTGAAAATTGAACGGCTAAGGGAAGGATGCGCTTAACCCCCAACATAGTTCCAAGTAATTCATCTCAGTGGTATGAATCGAAAGCTGTGGAAAGTTTTTCGTTTGCGTTTTTGTGCCAGTAGATGGGCCTCACCTCAATGTCAATAGGCCATGTACTCCCGTCAATGGCAGTTTACCAAACCTTATCGGAATGGAAACGAGTACGGCATTTGAACACCTGTTATGCACTGCTTTATTTGGTTACGTGGTCAGCAACCATTCGTGTACGTATACTCGTAGCACAATTTCCAACAAATAGTGCTAACTGTAATGGTAGGGCATGTAATTCAGAATTAGTGGGCTGCGCTGACCCCAGACGGCTCTATGGCCAAGTTTGGGCCGGTTGTGGTGTCTCCCCATCGCCGTCTGCCATCCTTCACTGTGACCGCTGTCACCCTCCTGTGCCACATTGAATGGGAGAGGATGGAGGTTGTGGGTGAGCCGTTAGGTGCAGGTTGCTCCAGACATGGAATTCATGTAGCTACCCAAATCACGCTGCGAGTCTCTGGTGAGAGCAGGAGACTTGTACAGAGAAATGACCTCAATTAGACGTGGGTATGGTTGGCTGTGTTTGTTAGGCGAGATGGCTTCAAATCATTGTATCGTACGAGAATAGTTTTATACAATAGTACATGGGAATTTTTAGCAATAAAATTATAGTTAATTATTCTCTTCCAAATTCATTATTTTATTGCATTATGAACATCATTTTGTATTTGTGAAATTACTTTATGTACAATATATAATATATAAATGACTTTACATATGAAGGCACTTGCACAAAAGCAAACAAACGCTGAAATAAATATTTGTAAACAAGAATTATTTATCCTATCACAACAAAACAAAACAGTGTTGACATAAACTGTCCATGATTACACATCCATAATGTTGTGTGTTTACCTACAGTTGAAAAATTCTTTGGTTCAAGGGAGAGTACGGATTTTAAAAACATTACGGCGGCAACCCTTTTTATTTTCCTATCGGTATTGGAAAGTAATTTAGGGTAGCCATTTAGTTTATTTTTTACCAAGAAAAAATAAATACCCTAAATTACTTTCCATTACCGAAAGGAAAGTACTGGCACCACCTTAATGTTTATAACTGAGAGTTGGAAAATACTTGATTGCAACCAATAACCCACAACCGCCTGAAAAAACTTTCAGACCCTGTTTTTTTAGAGTCCTGGGTCGGTTCTCTGATTCGAACCGGCATTCTCTTGGTTTGGAGCCGACGACGCTGACCACTGGGCTGTGACTGCCCGCTTTGCTCAGGGTCCCCGGGGACCCCTCACAAAGCTCGCGCTGGAACTTAGTTTTTCGCTGTTATACGTTGAAGGCTTACGTTCGTATCTAGGCGGTTATGGGTTAAACCCGCACTCTCCCTTGAACCAAAGAATTTTTCAATGTTAAGTAAACACGCAACATTAAGTAAACATTTCACCAAAAATTGACCAATCTTGACATTCGAATGCTCCACTTTTTTTTTTTTTAGCTTTCAAATGGCTAATCAAACCAATAGTTTATTGCGCAAACCACAAGTAAGTTTGCATAAGGCATGTTGCATCATGTTTTTAGAGAATTGTTATAAGTTTTTAGTCTGATTTGGTTTTTAGCTACAATAAATAAAAGGCACAGCTCTATTGGAAAATGCTAACTCCAGAAAAGAGTAAGCGGTTTCAGGGGCAGAAATGTTAACTTAAATCCTGCCAGTTTTAATATTCACTAAGCTAAGGAGTCATTCAAACTCGTAGTGGCTGGCCAGAAGGAGCCCGAATTAACCACATGCACCCACAAGGGAAAAGGACGGAAGTGATCACATGGTCTTAGAAAATGTCAGTTAATATTTAATTTTAATTTTTAAGGCGAAAAAAATAAACCATCGCGATAGCATTCGTTGTTAAACATGTAATACCAAGTACTGTACAGGCATTATAGCAGCTTCAAGTTGAAAATAGCTTCGTACACAGAAAAAAACTTGCACTAGTAAGCTTATGAAATATAAAATGTACAACTAGGATTCGACGCGCTTTAGAAACATTTTGTTTTTTTTTTTGGCATTACCCCATTGGATAGCCCTTGAAAAAAGATTCAAGTGATATGTCAAAATATGCCAGGTGGCTAATAAATGGCTGAACATGAAACGACCATGTGGTTTCATTAGCATCTGCATCATTAAAAAAGTATGATGTATATGAGTCTGTGCATGTGCACGTACCTCTACACCTCTTGAACTACGAAACTTAAAAAGATGAGAGCACGCGCTAAATGAAAGATACTGTAATTAAATTGCTCATCCACTCAGGCATATTTTCATTGCTATAACTTGATTTTTGACCCTCAAATACGTGAAAACCTGCTCACGATGTTAAATTTCGATCAGGCAAATTAATCGGAGAGAAATCAACTAAACTATATCAAGCATGGATCGACGCCAATAGAGTAAGCAAAGTGATAGTTTATGATAAACTGTATAACTAATTACAGATTATTATCTGTAATTAGTTATACAGTTTATCATAAACTATCCCCCGAACGTCATGCCCCTAAGCACCTAAAGTATTTGGCTCTCCTTTTTCATTTCTATGCATCAAAGTTTGCTGAAGTAATAAATAGGTAAGGGCGACCGCGCACTGAGCGGCCAGTGGTCGTCGCGGCCAAAACACACGGCGACAGGCCGCCCACCCACGTCCATTTTTCATTGATAATTCTCGATCACGTGGTGAAAAATGAACCTGGAGCAAGTATGGTCGCTCTGTGGCTGCCTGCACGCCGCCAGAGATCCCAGTTGGCACGGCAACAGGCTGGCAGCTGCCGCAAAGTGCGCGTTGCTACATACTCCGTAAGCATTCTCGTTGGCCGCAGCGACCTGGCCGCGCGGTGGCCGTAAAACCGGTAATAAATAAAGACATTGCACACCAAAACCCTTTCCACACTGGACCCCCAACACCGCATTTGGTACCTGGGCCCCAGAGTTATACCCACAGACAAAACCAAGGTTTCACAAAGAGAAAACCCAACACTCTTCCTTCCATACTATACCCCGACATCAAGGCAAAGGTCTGGCCTTAATTAGCTTTCCTCGCCACAACGTGTTTGGCTGTGTCTCTGATCCTTTCTCCCATCCTGAACTCCTCCTCGTTTGTGCCCTTTATCTCGTAATTGTCGGCACTCGCAGCATCAATATATGGCTCTAAAGCGCGATCCTGAACACTAACTTTTTCCTCACTGAAGTACAGGGTAGTGGTCTCGCCCCGAGCTTGCCCAGTACTTGAAAGCCCAGGCCCGAAGAGTCGAGGCTTTTTCCCAGTGTGGAAGGGGTTAAAGACAAGAGTTAACTTTCCTGCCTCATTTGTACACAATCAATAATTCATTAATGGCTGACCATTTCAAGTATGAACTTGGTAAACTGTCTATAGCTGAAACACCATTAATAACGCAGCAGCAGCACCATAAACTTTCTTCATCTTGCATCATGAATGAGTGCAATTGTTTCTCGAAGGCGCCCACATGGTGCCTCTATTTCTTCTTCAGAATCTGAAGAAGTATCTTCAAAGTTTTGAAAGTAATTATCTTCGTCCACATCTTCACTCAAGGTTTCAATACGACTTAGTTTTAAAAACATACGAATCTTCTCCGCAAGCAAGTGCAATTCACTGAAAGAGTATGGAAAAAAAAAGAAAAGTATAATTAAAGGTGTTCTTGCTTCATTTGTACTGAATGTTTGTTAGCTTTCTTGCATTACATACTGTTGCGTTCCACTCAAGTCATGAAAATGTTGCAACTGCTATTTTCATGTGGGATGATTGCTTAAATACTGTGATGGTGAATCTGTTTTCAGGCTATTGCCTTAAGTTTGTACTGAATCAAAATAGTGAACATGTCAGTTGCTAGCACCACTTTACAGTATTAACCCAATTAAAATGTAGGCAGATGCCAAAAATTCTTGCAAAAACTGATTGGAAGAACAACTACATACTACCCAACTTAATTCCATTCCAACAGATAAAAATTGTGCCTGTCTTAAGGAAGGCGTTGCCTCATCAAGTATGTTATGCGCAAAGATTCCAATCCAAAAAAAAAAAAAAAAAAAAACAACTAAAGGCTGAAGAGAATGGCAGTTCCCTCAGATTTACTGTTAACTCCCAAATGCCATGTGTATGGCTGGTGCCTGGACAAATAAGCCAATATAACTTACATAAGCCGAATTAGGACATCACATTTCCTCAAGTGATAATAATGTCACTGATAACAGTTGCACTAGCTAGGTAAAAAGTTGGGAAAAAATGGGACAACAGCAAAATGGGAGGAATCAGCTGGGTAGCCCTTTCTAAGAACACATGTGTTTGACTTGTGCTGTGAACTTTTGTTTTGTTCTCATTTTGAGCAACTTTCTTTTCTAGGTCTATTTTTAATTTCTCTACCTAGGCAACTGTTACCTATGATGTAACCAGCTGAGGAAATGTGATGTCCTAATCCAGCTTGGATTGGCTTCGATTCTCTAGGCACAAGCCCTTTACGTAAAACGTGGCAGTCGTAAAGAGTAAACCTGAAGAAGCATCTACTTATTTTCATCAAGTCTTCACATACAAACTGTTACACAGTATCTAAGAATATAACATTGTTGCGTCTCCTCAACACCTTGTGTGATGGACTAAAAGTACTTAACGGTTTCTAAATTGAATAGAAATAGTCTTTACCTGCTATTACTGCTTCTAGCTGCTTCTGCGATGGGCAGCGATAGACCGGTTTTGAGAATAAGCACAACCGCAAAAAGGGTCGGATTCAGCTGGGTAGCCTTTTCCACAACATTAACACGCACATTCATAACGTTCGTTGACGGAACCATGATATTTCTCACATTCTGCATACCAATGAATTTTTGGTAAATCTTCCCTCTCTGTAGCACGATTTCGTCACGAACCTTGTCGATTCGACATTCCTAAAAACAGACAAGAATGTTGCCGACAATGAAATTTTCTTATTTTTATGATGTTGAACTACCGTACCAAATGCACCAACACATAACCCATCATAAGCAGGCCTGAATTTAAGAATTTTGTACTGAACACAAAACGTTGCTCTCCAGATTATATACCTAGGTGAAACCATTACGGATGGGAATGAAATGTGGGCTACATTTTTTTTGTGCAAAGTAATACTAGCTTAAACTGCCACGTGGCTTAGTCAAAGTATTTTCTAACACTAGGCATACATCGAGTTATGAAGATCGAAATTATTCTGCCGAGCAAAAGACGCTACAATACATGTGTTTTCTGTTATTGTACAATTGAAGTCGCAATATTTTTTATAACCACTTCACTTATACAAATTCTGCCCATTGCTCAGCCAGCGAATCCAACACCAATCTTTACAAGTGCTACTGGATAAACTTGCCACATGTACGAGGTTGCATGAAGAAATTAAAGAAGCGACCGCCTATGGAAATGCTTGGGGGACGAGATGCATCACCACACCACATTCTTTCAAAACGTGTGAAACTGGCAGTATGGTAAGTATTTTTTGACCATTTGCAATAATGTTCTGCATTCTTCACACTGAAGAACTTTCACTGTGGTATACTATGGCAAATGGCTTTGTGTTGTTTGGGCTTACAGATCGGGCTCCCTAATTGCTGCTAAACTCAATCTCCCTAGAATATTTGAGGTAGGACCAACACATGAACAGATAGACATACACACACAATGCAAACTTGGCCGAGCCTTTAACTGCTCTCACTTGGCCAATGGAATTATAATCATTCACTGAAAAAATATAATACAAAAAGAAACCCCTTTACCCCCATCATTCAATGAAACCATGTTGCTTCCATGCACATGAAAACCATTTCTACAACTCTAGCTGGGAGTAATTATTATCACTTACAACAGTACAGCACGTACAACGACATTAAGCAAGTTAATGACAAAGCCTAACGAAAGAGGTTTTTCAGGCACTCCGTACCATCTAAAAAGCGCCAAATCAACCAATTTCTTCGGTTTCTCACACAGTTTGCACCATTTCCACCATTTTCTTAATTTTTTTTTTTACAGATTTTGCAGTTTCAATAGGCCGTACAGTTTTAATCGTCTCGATGAGATCTTTTCAGTGGCCTAAAAGCCAACTTAACAGGTTAAAGCATGGAGAAGTTACATAAAATGGTATGTGCGTGTGTGTAAAAAAAAATCCCTCGTCAAATTTTTAGATCTTGGTACCTGAAAAAGGTGTTTTTGCTTTTGCCTAATATTGTTTGCTCTAAAAATGACAGCAAAATAACTTGGAGGAATTTATTTATGTAAAATTTCTGTGTTTTTTTATAATTAATTTCTTTTGAGCCTTAAGTCAGTCGAAGCAATTTAATGCTTGTATGTTGAATCTAGAAGCGCGCTAGTGCTTCGCCCATCAGATTGTTGGATTCTTGGCGTCTAATTATTGCCGTCTGATTGTTCTTGTTCAATTGTTGTTGTTCATTGTCAGTGTTTGAGCAAAAGCTAGCTACTGCTTCTCTTACCCGAGACATTAAACAGGCGTTTTTTGGTATTGAATGCTAAATATTAATGCGACAAAAAGCTTTGGAAATTGTATAGCTCGACGGGGTTTACCGAGTAGACTACAGAAAGTCCTGTTTCAGAGCTGTGCATAAAGAATTTCAATACGAAAAAGGTGCCTCAACATCGTTGATTTCATGCTAGCTACTACCACTACTTACTAATTCCACTCGGATAAAATAATTTATGCGACACAAATGCTTGAAATTTGATATTCAGTTTACGTTTGACTCCAATAGGTGCCTTTTGTGGTTTGACATTTGGGGATGTTTTAAATCCAAAGATTGTAATCATTTGTAATGCTATCTTCGTGAACGTTGGGAACATGCCATCTGTTATCAAAATAATTGTCCTCCATAACCGAGTAACAATGCAGACTCGGGTAACTTATTGTTGCCGTTTCACAATTAAATCTAAGTCATACATCGTAATTGTAACTTATCTAAAATAAAGTATAATATCATCGTCTACTAAACTGTTTATGGGGAAGAAAATCCGCTCTGGGTTACCGATCCTTAAATAAAAAAAATAAAAAACAGAAAAATAATCTGGGCTAGATAAACCTAAGCTAAACGGTAGAGTGGCTCATAATACGCGATTCCACGATTAGCCAAAAATTGCGGATCTTAAATTAAGCTTCAGACGAAGGTTATTTTCAGTGGTACAGGATTATTGCTATGTTGGGGTCATAAAGTTTCCACCGACGATCGCGGAGAAGAACATTTCTCGCGGAAATCGGTTATTTCCCCAAAATCGCACTTTTTTTTTTTATTACCAAATTTATAGGTTTGGTTAACCTTTTAAGCACGGAGTTAGAAAAAATTGTCGTTGGTCATGAAGCGAGTTGGTTTTTTTTTCGTCACCCATGGAGTGAGGCACTAACGAAATATTTATTCTTGCAAAAATTATTGATGTAGTCCAATTGTGGAAACTTGTAAGTCTACCATGACAAGTATAAAGTAGGCGTAGATGTAGGCTAAGCTAAAAAAAAAAATTAATTTTTTTTTTTATTATTATTATTTTTTTAGGGGTGAGGGGGGCACGGAATGTCATGGAAACTTAATTTTATTGACGCGGAAAGTCGTGGAAACCCATATAATGGCGAAGAGGTCGATCATGGGTTTCCCCCAGATGTTGAAGAGAGATTCACAAATTGATGTCTTGAGGGACCATTCCCCTGATGGTGGTTTCTTCCATGATAGTGCGTCGGCTATCATGATGCGGTTGCCTGGGATATGGAGTGGTTGGAGAGTTGTGTTAAGTTCCAAGCATAGGCTGAATATTTCGGAGGTGATCTGATAAAGGGTCCGAGAACGTGTTCCTTCTTCTTTCCTGTCTTTCCTGATGTAAGTGACTGCGGTGGAGCTGTCGACTTGGACCTGGACGATCTTGCTTGTTACAAGGTGACGGAAGTGGAGAAGAGCATTGTGGATTGCTTTCAGTTCGAGGATATTGATGTGCTCGGTCGTGTTCGGAGGCCAGGTCCCTTTTACCTCGTTGTCTATTATGTGAGCTCCCCATCCCGTTTGGGATGCATCGGTTAGAAGTAGGAGATCGGGAGGAGGTTCGTGAAGAGGCATAGTCCTGGACAGGTTTGCGGCATTCATCCACCAGTTAAGACATTCCCATGGAAAGTGTGGGTCGGAAGGCATCTATCTCGGATTAGGGATGGTGGTTGCTCCAATGGTCGATGCGGAAATGGCGCTCGTAGGGAAGTAGGTCGGCCATTGAATCCATTTTGCCTATGAGGGAGTTCAGGGATGTTAGAGAGTGAGTTGCGGACTGGGAGAAAGAGAGGCTGTGATCTAGTAGGTCGGTTTTCCTGTCCGTTGATGGTGTGACGGTGGCGTTCGTAAGGTTGAACTCAACGTCGAGGAAGATGAAGGTTTGTGCGGGTTGGAGTGGTGATTTCTTCCAGTTGACTCCAAGACCTAGGTTGTGAAGGAGCCGAATGGTGAAGAGTGTGTCCTGCTGGCGTTGGTAAGGACAGATGTTGTTTAGGAGCCAGTCGTCGAGGAAGGCGTTGGCTCCTACTTGTCAACGGTGAAGGTGACTCAGGATAAGCTTCATGACGAGAGTAAAGATGCGTGGGGCAGCATTGAGACCGAACGGAAGGGTTTAGAATTCGAAGATCTTCCCTTGGTAGATGAAACGGAAGAAGTGGAGGTACTTTTTTGTGCAGGGGGATGTGAAGGTATGCATCTTCGAGGTCGATCGAGATTGTCCATTCTTGAGGTTTGAGGGAGAGGCGAATGCGAGATTGTCCATTCTTGAGGTTTGAGGGAGAGGCGAATGGATTGAACGGTCTCCATTTTGAAGTGGTCGTTGTTCATGTAGCGATCTAGCGGTTTTAGGTTGAAAATCATTCTTTCCCCACCGGACTTCTTCGGTCTCAGGAAGATGGATAGAAGCCAGGTTTTGAATGGTCGCGGCAGAGGCGGATTGCGTTTTTGGCCAGAAGGGCGGTCACTTCTATGGAGAGAGCGGGTGAGGTCTTGGTTGCGAGCTCCCAAGGAGGGGTGGATCCCATGGGTGGTTTCGAGTTGAAGGACGGTTGAAAACCACAGGATACGATCGAGAGGATTGTTTTGTCGTTTGTTATCTGATGCCATGCTGATTTGAAGTGACTGATTCTGCCGTCTACGGGGAGAGCATGAACATAGTCACTTGCGGTGAAAAGATTTACGGCTGGAGGCGGAGGAGTACTTGCTGCGATTGTCGGGGGTGAAGCTCCTTCTGAACTTGTTATTGCGTGAGTTGTTGTGCTTGTTCCCTCGAAAGGACTGATCTTGACGGGGAGATGGTTTCCTCTTATCCCGGGACGTTTGGTTATTGGTCGTAGGGTGTAGAGGTGGTGGTCTGGAGTCATAGGTGAGCTCTTGGAATGGCTTCCGAAAGGGTTGGTTGATTGATAGCTTGAACACTTTCTTAGGCTTGCGGGAGATGTCCAAGTGAGGAGCAAGGGTTGGGATGCGGCCTCTGAAGAGAGTGTCCGTCTCATGAAGAGGTTGGTTGTGGAGGACGTGCTTGGTGGATGCGTTCATATTGGACGTGGTGCTTAAGGCGATGTCCCTTAGTAAGAGGGGGGGGGGGGATTGAGGCTTAATGGCGCGTCAACAACTTGGTCATTAGCGCCAACCTCAGTCACAGTGCAGTGGTCCGGGTTGCCACTGCACCACACATTACAGAGATGTTATTCAAACCCCTAATCTAAATCTTGTCATACATCTGTACCTCCTGCAAAAATTGAAAAACACCGGACAGGAGGACAGACTTATCGCCCAACTGACGCGCAATGTCATGCGGAAGATGGAACCGACGACGAACACCATCAAGATGGCGACAATCAACAAGTAAGTGCCGGACCGTAAGTGGCCGTCGACACCAAGAGCAAGAGGGTAGAGTTAAACAGTGCCTTGGTAAACCAGTTACAGGAGTGCTATGAAGCGAAGGACATTTTCTTGAAAAGTTCAGATATTAGAAAATGAAGATACTTGACGTTCTTTTGACTTGTCTCACGAGGGAGTCTCACACAAAGTGCGTTGATGGCCGTGGCGAGGACATCGGCTTGGGAGTTGGCGCGAAGGCCTAAGTGGAGTATCTTGTCATTTTCACGGAGCACGGATGTCGGTACCTCAGAGCGGCGGGGGATGTAGAGGGGCTTCGGTGGACAGAAATTCATATTGTTGGTAAGTTTCGAACTGGCGGGGGTTGGCGGCGCCGTCACCAGTAGCTCTGAAAAACCAGGATTCACGTCCTGGACGAGGAGGTGGTGGATCTTGGTCGAGTTCAAGAGGGTCGCCTTTACCCAGGAGGGAGCCTCCAGTTCTGAGGAGCGTAGTGAGCAAGGCAGTGGACTGTCCGATTCTTGCTACTTCATGGTTGTTCTTGTCCCGGAGGCCATAGCCGAATCCTGTCGAAAGACCGCTGTTCTTCGGCTTGGGGGTGGAAGCGTCGGGTTGAGTGAGGGTGGGCGGGCCATACCACTCATGAACGTCCAAAATCCTGCTTATGCAAACATTGATCGCCTAGTGCGGCCAATTCTCGCATCAAAATTTGACAGAAAGTGGGTACTCCAGATGCAACGCACGATATAGATCAGTGGTTCTCACCTCTTGCACGAAATTCAAAAGGACGATGTAGTGACTCGTATTTTTCTAACTAACTTCTGAAAAAGGCGAACGCGATCATTCGCCCAAAATTTAAGTGAACATTTGTTGTGTTCTTCTGTGTGGTTTTGTGTGCTCTTTCTTCTATTTATAGCAAAACCCAGCTAAGAGAAAAGATTGATGGTGAAGTCTCTTTTCGATGCAACTTATGTGGGTGATTCGTCGTTCAGGATCCAATAGTCGACGTAAGCACTGATTGAGATTTGATTTTGGTGGAGGTGTGCCAAGACATGCTTAAGGACAGCTGGGAAAATTCTTCCTGCAGGGTTTAGTCCAAACGGAAGGCTTTGGAATTCGTAAACTTCTCCGTTGTACACGAAGCGGAAGAGGGGCAAATTGAGTGGTGGAGCGGGATGTGGAGATAGGTGTCTATGACATCTAGAGACACAGTCCACTTGTTTTGACGAAGGGTTTGGCGGATGGTGTCGAGAGTGTGCATCTTGAAGTGGTCGTTTTTGATCAGCTGGTTTAGAGGTTTCAAATTGAAGATGAGACGTTCTCCTCCAGATTTCTTTGGTCTGAGGAAGATCGCGCTGTAGAAGACTGGTTGAAGGGGGTTTGGGCATCTTCTTATGGTGTGTTTGTCGTGGAAGTTTTGTACCTCCGTGGAGAGTGCTGGGGTTGGGCAAGGTGCCAAGTTCCATGGGGGTGGAAAAGTCAGTGGTGCTTTCGAAGAGAATGAAGGGGGAAATCCATTGGCGATGATTTCTAGGATGTAAGGGTCGGAAGTTATGCGTTTCCAAGGCGGAAAGAAATGTTGTAGGTGGCCACCGACTGGAAGAGAGGTGAGTTGGTGATAGTCAGTGGGAGGTGCAAGGCCTTGCTGCGTCCTCCTGGAGAGGAATGACGGCTTCGTTGATCGTAGGATGAATTTCGTCGGGTTTTCCTCCTTTGTTGCGTTGGAGGGTTTCCCCCGAAATGGTTGGTTTTCTTGGTATCTTGACTGGTCACGGTCGTATTGTGCTTTACGGTTGTCATTGGAGAGTGAGTTATCCTCCCGTTGTTTTGCCGGAAAGGACTGTTGATTCGTGTGAAAATTCTTTGGCTTGTTCTTGAATTCCTTAGGTTTCTTCGAAATGTCTAAATATGGGGCCAGTTTGGGGATCTGGCCATTGAAGAGAGAGTGTGAATCGTGGATAGGAAGGTTACGTAAGATGTGATGTGTGACATGTGACGTGTGGAGTCATTCAATTTCGCCGAAGTGCTGAGAGCAGCTTCTCGTTGAAGGAAGGTCAAATTCAAGAGGGTTTTGGTAAGCCAGTTGACAGAATGGAAAGTGGCAAATGAGGCTTTCTTGAAAAGTCGATTGATTAGGTCCGCTAGGCGGGATGCTTCAGTCCACCTCGATTCGGTGGAGAGTTTTTCGCAGAGAGCGTTGATAGCTGTATGGATGACACCTGCATGGGAATCGGCGCGGAAGCCGAAGTGAAGTAGCTTGTCATTGTCTCTGATGACTGTAGAAGGTACCTCGAATTTCTTTGCGATGAAAAGGGAAGAGCCGAAGTTAAGTTTTGCTTTTGATGTCAGGAATTCATTTTCTTTCTAGGTGTCAAAATGCTTGGGGTTTTCAGAACCATCGCCGTAGGGGCGGAACAACCAGTTTTTTCTTCCTGGTCAGGGAGCTGGCGGGTCTTGGTCGAGGATTAAAGGTTCCCCTTTGCCGAGGAGCAAGCCACTGTTGCGAAGAAGTGTAGTCAGGAGAGTGGTCGATTGACCCACCATTCTTCTTTTCTTTCTTAGTTGATCCCGTTAGCTAAAGCCAAATCTGGTTGTAAGGTCACGGTTGATTGTGGGAGCAGATGATTCGGGTAGCTTTTTGTAGAGGAAGGCGGCCGGGATGGTCTTCTTCACCGTTTTAAGGAGCCGGCAAAGCGGGATAGAAGTGGGTTCGTCTTTGTTGTCATCGGAGTCGTCGTCGCTGAAATGGGCATGACGGGATGAACTGGAGTGATGCGAAGAGTTGATAAGAGCGGATGCTGTATCCAGGTCTGTGTCGTCGTCTTGTGAGCTGTCAGGGGAAGATGACGAAGGTCTTGGTTGGTGAGGGCGAAGTGGACGGCGAGGAGTTGCCGTTGGTTTGCGAAATGGTTGGGCCAAAGGCGCAGGTGTCGGCGTAGGCGTAGCCATAGGTTAAGGTGTTGCGGAAGTTGTAGCCGAGGAGGGTTGAGGTGAAGTGCAGGAACGTTTGCGAGAAGGACCTGATTAGTTGAGCAAACATTAGAAGACAGCATCCAGGACTCCAGGATCCAGGACTTAGGTGTAAATGGATGAGGCGGCGGAAGATGGAATTGATTCGCCTTTGTAGTTGAATTTTTAATGGCTCAATCCATGAGAGCGTGGACTCGTTTTGAAGACAGCGGCTTCACATGGTGAGAACTTCGGGAAGAGTGCGAAGAGGCCGAGGAGAGATTCAAAGGGGCATCGATTGGGGTAGAGCGGTGACGTCCCAGTGACGCAGAGTCGAAGCTCGCAGTTTTGTCCGAGTGGGAGCGTAGAGGTTGGTCGCAAGGAAGGGGAGATACGGGTCGTGAGAGCAGCTTGGGCGAAGCTCGAAAAACCGGCAAAGGTGGGCCAAAAGGCTAAGGCGAAGCGTCCACAAGGATGTTGGGATCCATGGGCGCAGGGCTTGGAGGCATAAGTGCAGGCAAAGGCATAGGCGCTTTGGGCAAAGAGTGCCTTGTTGAAGTTGGTGATCTTGCCATGGAGAGCACCAGCGAGAGAGCGAAGGCGAAGCTAGGCAGTAGGTGAAGGCAAAGCTTTTCAGAGGCGAAGGTGGAGGCGAAGCTAGAAGACAGAGAAGCGAAGTGACCGTCGCGGTCGGCTGGAGGAAAAAAGATAACAGGCCGGCCTCGCCTGAATGCTTTTATAAAAGGGGTCGCGCATGCACAGACCGGGTTACGCAGCTGGCCATCTAGCGATGACTTTTCTGTAATCCAGAGAAGCATCCCTAAGGAAAGGAATGTAAAAACACAAGTAATCTATGTTTCAGAAGGGCAACTAGAAATCCCAGTTTCACATATACTTAGCAGTATTTTTTTTTCCACTGTGTACATACAAATGCACAAATTCAATGAACTCTGCTGAGCCAGTTCTGCTAAGCATGCAGGTTAGTAATGAAAAATTACTGCTTTTGAAAACAATAAAAGAAAGAATAAAAGAAAAACTCAGCGCCGCTCACAGAAGTGTCACGGACATAGGGATAGGCTTGAAATGTGCGTAATGTTATTTGTACTCTTTGACTTACCTCCCAGTCTTCTAAGAAAGACAGGCCCAAAGCCAAGCATCCTGCAACATATGCCACCTTCAGAGCTAATGCACCTGCAAAAGACAAACACTACTAGAGCACTGAAGACTGAGAAAGCTCTTCCGCAAAAAATAATTGAAACTTGGCTATGTAACTTTTCTGCACCCAGCATCTTATTTTAACACCCCCCCCCCCCCCCTCCAAAAAAAAATGCCATAATGACGGTTAAACACCCATGGAGCATTTATTTTACAATCTCCAACTGCCTAAAAGAATGACAGTGAGATATGAAAAATTTAGATCCCAGACCAACTACTTGTTAAACTTAGAATTTTATGCTAGTTTTCAAAATTTGCTTTCATTCAATTAGGCTGCTTTGGCCCTACTGAAGGTCAGCATATGTGCCATTAGTATCAAAGCCAAATAAAGACCAGTCTATTAAGAATTTTCTTCAAACATTACAGTTTCTCATATTCTTGAGTGTACGCTGTAACCAACTTACTAAGTTTATATAGGCTAGGCCTACTTACTTGGGTCGTAATAGGCAGCACCCAAACCAGCTGATAGAAGACCTAAGTTAGGACGATAAAACACAAGACGTTACCATAAATCCGACACAAAATTAATCACAAACAGCACAGAAATGGCAGAAGTACCGTTAGGCTATAAAATATTTTAAGTGCAAGTGAAAATGCATGTTTTGTTAACGAGTACGATACTAGTAGTTTTTTCCTGATGCCTCAAAGGTCAGTAGGACTAAGTTTGACTAATAATAAGCTTTTTTTTAATAATAACAATATGGATTTTTTTTTAAACTAGGCCTATACAAAAAAAAAAACCGATGAAAAACATAAAGTATCTAACTACAACAGAAGGTATGATCACCTTATCAGTCAAGTCTGAATTCACAAAGGGGATATGCGACTGTATAGCTGCGTTTTCAGAAACGGTAATTTGCTTGCGCACACTTAAATTCGGGACAATCGAATGCGATTGAATTTTGTCAAGCAAAGTATTAATGTCAGGCGTATAAGACTAGTTTTTTTTTTAATTAGTACTATTTACACTGCTGCGAAGACTTCGGAACACACTACCGTGTGCGTTCAATTATCTTTTTTCTTTTACTGGAAATTAATGTGAAAATCACGAGACCTACAGTAACAATGCCGACAGGCCAATTTTGATACCCAGTGGTCATAAAGTGACAAACACACTTCCATTTTTTCAAATTTCTTCAACGGTGTTAAGCATTTGTAATGCGGCAGAACCAGCAAATTACAGCAAATCCATGTAAGGTGTTGGAATGCATTTTCAGTATTTAATTTAATGAAACACCTAACTCAGCATAATTTACTCGACCCAAATCAGTTTGGCTTCACGGCTGGATGTTCTACTACACTTCAATTATTACAATGTGTGTATGATTGGGTCACTGGGATTGGAAGTTGGAGCTTGCATGGATACTGTATTGATCAATTACGCAAAAGCTTTTGACTCGGTATCCCACACTAAATTGTGCAAAATATTATTATGTTATGGAATAACGGGCAAAGTCCTATCATGGATTACAGATTTTCTGTCGGGTAGGTCTCAGTATGTTCATATCGGTTCCTCCGTCTCAAGTGCTGTCCAAGTAACAAGTGGTGTGCCGCAGGGCTCCATCTTGGGCCCTCTTCTATTTCTCATATATATTAATGCTCTGAAAAGTAACTATATAGATGTTTGTTATGCCAAAATTTGCAGATGACCTAAAATTCTATCGTAACATTGTTGATAATGCGGACCACCTTGAATTAACATCTGCCATTAGAATCTTAGAAGATTGGTCAACCAAATGGCAGCTAAAAATCTCCGGTTTCAAATGCAACGTATTTCATATTGGCCAGTTCAATGCTCGCCTAGACTACAAATATTGGGGACCGAACTGGATCATCTTGGTGAGGTTATGGACTTGGGTGTATGGTTTTCCCGTAATTTGAAAACTGCATCACATTGTAATAAGATTGTGAAGGTTGCTCGGCAAAGGGCAGCTATTATTAAACGAGCATTTATTTCTAGGGATGGTAAAACACTTTTTTGGGTGTTTGTGTGTTTGTTAGACCAGTTCTGGAATATGCAAGCCCAGTTTGGTCACCACACCTAGCTAAGGATATTGATCACAATGAATCGGTACAGCTGCAATACACAAAATCTCTACCGGGTTTTAAAACTAAAGAGCTACTTTGAACGCCTAAGTATCCTAAATGCGGATTCACTTGAAAAGCGTAGGCTTAAAATTGACCTAGCATTAACGTTTTCTCTACTTTGATCTTTGTGGTGTTGATTATTCTCGTTATTTCACACTTAGTGGGGACAACAGAACAAGAGGTCATTGTTTTAAATTAACTGTTCAGCAAGTAACACGGGACTGTAGAAAATATTTCTTTTCAAACCGAGTGGTTAGGGTGTGGAACAAACTGCCCCCTGATTTTGTCATGGCAACCTCATTGCATAATTTTAAAATGAAGCTGAGGGGTGTTGACTTTGATAAGTATTTGAGGGGGGGGTGGTGTAACATGTGTCACAGTCTTTGAGATGCTGGTTTCCTTCGTAGTAAATGTTTTTATTATGCTTGTTAGTGTGTATGCGATATCAGCCTTTTGTTGGGCCAAGTTTCAAGTTTGATGATTGAGTAATTTTACATGTTGGTGTAAGCGACATTAATTTTTGCCCTTACCAGACCTTTTGTTATACATGACAAAAACAGCCTTAATTGGGATTCTGCTTGTTTTGCAAACTATAAATGTACAGAATTCAACTGGCTATCCCCCCCCCCCCCCCACTCTGCCATTTCTGCACGTTTGGCAATGCCATCGGGGACCTTTGTGTCCCTGGCAGGTCTAACCTTGGTGGTAAGGCAGTCGGGAACCCTACCCACCCTACCTATTCCACTTCGTTTGGCCATGCTATTTTTATACTTGTTTAACGTGTACGTATATTTTTATTTTTTTGCTTTACATTTTTATTATCGCATTCATTCCTCTTTGTCACACCTTCCCCTTTTGCTTTTTATCTTCATATTTTTACTTCGGCCCCTTTTTAGGCTGGCAGTCAGCGACCCTCTGGCCCTTGCCAGTCCTGTTGCTCCAGCAACAAATTATTATTATTATTATTATTATTTTAGAAAAGGTAAAGCACAGGCACTACCTACTTGGCTGAAACCGAACGATGGAGTGAAGGACAGTCGGTAGTGCCTGATGGGTAATCAGCAGGTAGCCATCTGGTGGTGAGCAGCAAGTGAGCTCCCAGTCACTTGCTGCTTCGTCTAAAGCTAGACGCACTGGCAATTATCTTCTCAATTACTTAACATCACCTAGTTCTACTATGTTGAAGTTTGTCATCACTAATTTTGTTCGACCTCACCTTGAATATTGTATCCAGGCATGGAGGCCTTACTACCAGAAGTCGCTTCAACTCCTTGAGCGAACTTTTCGCTATTTCACAAAACGCTGTGCTTCCCTCTCTGCTTTATCTTACCATGAAAGACTCAAACTCTTCGGGCTACCATCCCTTGCTATTCGTTTTGACAGAGGCGATCTATTGTTGGTGTACAAAATTCTAAAAGGCTGTGAGGGCCTCTATCCTAACACCTTCTTCTAGTGTTGCACGGTATTAAGTTTTTGCAGGACGGTACGGTACGGTTCTGAAAACGGCGGTCTACGGTAATATCACGGTAATTTAAGGAAATAATTTTGCGCTGTTATCCACTTGAGCACAAAAGAATCAAATATGGTACTTGGCATTTAATTTTTTTTACTAAATATCGGAACTTCGCTTTAATCTTGATGGGACGCTGCGACATCGAATACAAAATCGCTCGTATGCGCTTGTTACTGAAGAGCTGCTCCCTCCCCAATCCCCCCCCTCCCTTTCCGCACTGTGGGCAAGCAGTGGGTCGGATTTCACTCGCTTGTGCGAATTTCGCACTTTCGCATGCACCTTCGTCAGCACCATAATCACGGTAATACCGCTCCTACGGTAATACCGTGTTGCTAAAAAAGGAACGATACTGATACCGTAATTTTTTTTTACCGTCAATACTGTGAGTACCGATTTACCGTGCAACACTACCTTCTTCACTCCTTCTCTTTCTCTTACTACCCGGGAAATAATCTCAAACTTCAGCATAGATCTTTAAATTCAAACTCGAGGAAGGGAGTTTTTTCGCAGAGTTGTCGCCGGATGGAACGCCTTGCCATCTCATAATGTCAATGCACCTTGTGTCAATGCATGGAAGGCTCAATTTGATAATTTATTTTCGTAAATCTTCTCCTGGGCATTACAGGCATTACGCTTTTGCCGTCTTAACTTAACTTAGCTAACGAAACTTCTTAGGTTAATGTTTGGGTGCTGAGCATAATTTACGATAATTAGCTAATAATTAAAGGGAAGTATTTTTGGATGGAAGTGAAAACGGGATACAGCATTTTATAAATGAATACAGTAGCTGGTGATCCCATCTAACTTGTAACGATAACCTGTCCAAGGACGACACACACTCATAGTGCACCTGTTGGTAGCTTCCATTATTAGAAGCTACTGTCTATTATGCTGATTTCGCTTACATTTTTAAATATGTTGATTAAACAAATGGTAGTCTACCAAAGAGTGGAAAATATCGAATGCTTTCTGAAAACTAAATGCCACTTTCAAGCAAGTGTGTGACACATAAGTAAATTTATAAGTGGATTTTTTTTTTATATATACTGTACAGCATCTAAGTAATGCAACAGTTGTAACACAGTTGCCCTGTAGCAGAATTGGAGCGACGCGCGACGCTACGTCGCAGTATGGCTGACAGTGTTGCAGCACGATTTATCCTGTACTTTTTTCTTTCATAGTCTTCTTTTTGGGATAATTTCGCCAAAAACTATCCGATTTTTATGTTCAAATACACCATTTTAACCCTTTTTTTAAGAGCTTTTGAATGGTGCTATTGTCATGACGATAGGTTTGGTCGTTCTCAAGTTGTTTAGCAAAAACAACCTGCAAAGGTCTAGAAAAAAGTTCTCGCAAGAAACTTGTTCATGAACCCAAACTGGCCTAACTCGAAAATTTGCACAATGCAAATTCCATCTTCAAACCCTTCCTGCCACCAACAGACAGCTCCCTCTTCCCGCAGACCGTTTTTAGATTGCAAAAAGCTTGTCGCAGACCGGCTGAAAATATTCTGCTTCTGGGCACAGTTGTTGATACACAGGCTTGACAACGGTATCTAGCGCCAAAAAATAGTATTGACTCAGTTGCTTGCATTTAGTGGAAAAAAATAGTATTGACGCAGTTGGTTGCCAATGGTATACGGCATCTAGTGGTAAGAAACAGTATTAACACAGTTGCCTGACAACGGGATCTAAGCAAAAATAGCACCTACACAGTTGCTTGACAATGGCATCTAGTGGCAAAATAAAGTATAGACATAGTTGTTTGACAACGGTGTCTAGTACCACAATAGTACCGACACAGTTACTTGACAGCAGCATCTAGTGGGAAGAAATAGTAGCCTACTGACAAAGTTGCTTCACAATGGTATCACTCTATCCAGTGGTTACAAAATAGTGTGCACGACACAGTTGCTTGAAAATGGCATCTATAGGGAAGTGACACAACGTAGTATTATTGTGTCTAACTCTATGGTGGAGTCAGTAACTGGGTTAGCTGCAAGGAGCACTGGAGGGCAAAAAGAATGTCGTCTTACTGAAGCCAATGCTATTAGACTGGATTTCTTAAGACTATAACGCGCAAATTTTGTTGTTGGAGAAAACGACGTTCTTTTAAGCCTAAGAAATCCGCTCTCAAAGCACTGTCTTGACTAGAAGTGCCGTTGCTTTCCGTTACATTTTAATCTAGTGCACCTTGTAGCTATGCCCTCCAAATGGTGTCTCGTAGCCAATATGACGTCACCTGACGCTGCTCTATTGGTAAGAATTAGTATACAGTTGCTTGACACTGGCTTCTAGTAGTAAGAAATATGAAGTCACTCACTGGGCTTCCAAAATGCCAAATTAAAAGTTTTCTGTTACATTTTCGGTGAAGCTGCTTTGAGGATCAAGATAATGGCACACGGGTAAGGGTATCCCCAATATCCATGTTGAAAACCAAATTGTTCGCAAAAAAAAAAAAAAAAAAAAAGCGTTCCTCATATTAAAGTGGCAATATCACCGATTAAAAACCGTTCAGAAATAACCTTGGCGCCATCAAGTGGCAGTGATATTGTTAACCTGTACAATTGCTCCCAGGTGCACACGGACGTGCCAACTTTTCACTCAATAATTAGGATGGCTTGCAGTTTGTTTGTTTCATAAAAATAATGACACTGTGCATTCCTACGCCTTGATGCCAGTGCTAGATAGCACTAGATACGCTAGATGTACCAGATTCTGCCTGCTTTCAATCGATGATAGTGCCACTTTAAGCGAGTTGAAATTTTGTCCCCCCTCCCCCCAGCAAAAAATAAAATAAGACATTTACTGCCCTGGCGCCATTACGTCACCTAGGCAACGCTAGCTAAGTAACGACCCAGAGAGAGCTGGCGTTTTTCGAAATGAGCACGTTTGTTTCTAAACTTTAACCCAAACCAAGGAATACCGAAACCCGAATACCCGAACTTACTTCTGATCAACCTTCTGGTTTTTCACCAACATAAGAACAACGGCCAGAAACGTTAACAATTGTTATCAGACAACAATTAACAGTTAAAGACACAAACGTCACCAATAAAACCTCGCTAAAGGCTGCTAACGGTCAAAAATAAAACCAAAGCATGATAAAACTATTTCAGGATTTCGAAACATTTTGTGCGTATGTTTTGCTGCTGCACGGAAGCAAACTAGTTGGGGTTGGTCCACTTTAAGGTCAAGGTAACCTTACCAACAACAATGCTCCAACCTCGGATGTCTGGACTTCTAGAAAGGACCAAAACTCCTTCGCCTGGGGCAGAAACACTCATATACATGTCGATATAAAAAGAAACTGTTAAAATTTAGGCTCAAGGACGGCCCGACAACGTCCCTGGCCACATCCCAAACTCGGTGGCGAACAGGCCGCGAATGCCAACATTCAAACATCAACACAAACGTATAATTTAGCGCTGGATGATTCTTCCGCCACGAGGTGCGGCTTCCAGCCTCTTATACATCGACCCCACATAGTGTAAAGGGAATACCGCATTTGTAGGAAGCATTCTGGGACGTATACAGAAGAATGCTTGCAATGGACGACTGCTGCCCGCAGTCACCTGCTGAAAACGGATGGAGCTGACCAAAGCCTCGTATAGTAAAGGCCCTATCAGCCTTACCGTACACAATTAGAGGTGTACGCTGATATATCTTTCTTCGGCGGCGGTGAAAACAACTTTTTTTTTCGCGGTAGTGGCGGCGCAAATAGTGGTGCAGCTATATAGCAGTGACACGACGTAGTATTATTGTATATAACTCTATACTGGAGCCTTAATGGGTTAGCTGCAAGGGGCACTGCAGAGAGAAACAGAAGGGCATCATGCTGAAGCCGATGCTGTGAAGAGTGATTTCTTAGACCTAAACGCACGATTTTTGTTGTTGGAGAAAACAACGTTATTTTAAGCCGAAGAAATCTGCTCTTCCGTTGTTTTTTCCTCCGTTTTTATGTAGTGCACCTTGTAGTTATGCCCTCCAAAACCCATACTGGTGCCAATATGGCGGCAAATGTCACAGCGGGAATTTGAAATATGTCAGGCAGCAGCAGTGAAATCAGCGGAATGCCCATAAAAATATAGGTATGAACCTATTGAAAAATATTTTTTTAATTTGTAATCAAAATGTTTAAGAATGTTGATTGTTATTAAAAACAAACATACACAGTGGCTGCATTAATATTCTCCTCACATAACTGATGACCATTTGGCTATTTTTCGGCCGATTATTATTTCCATTTCAACTATTGTAATGACACTTTGTGCTGCCATTGTTAAAAATAGTGCCTGGGTTATCATCGGCAGCAGCGAGCTGTACAAGCATCCGGAAGCGGTTAACGCTTGCTAAAACCCGTTGAACCCTTTTTAGCTGTACAAACACCCTGAACGGCAACGGCGACGTAGCATTTGATTGTTGGACGGTACGGTGGTGAACTGCTCTATCTGCATTGACCCATGCAAATCCGACACAAATGGTGGCGCAGCAGGTATGATGAGTGGTACCATCCATAGACAGACTTTGTAAACTTTGTCGGTATCTGGAAGTTGTGATTTGGCACGTCTTGTTAGTATTTAATTTGCAAATTCGGCAGCACCTGTAAAACCTCCCCTACAGTTTATTTAGTCACACTTTTGGCTTCTGTTATGGCTTTTATTTTAGGAGGCTTTCAGCTGATGCTCTGCAGGACGAGTTAGGATACTGGACAGTAGGGGTGGATGAGACCAAAACAAGTTACTGGACAGCAGAGATTCAGCGATGACATCAGCTATATGGGTTGGTACTTTTTGTTGAGGTGCAATAGCACTGTTCTAGGAGTGTTCTAGGACATCTTGTCAACATCTTGTCTTGTGCGAAAATGCCAAATCGAACTGGGCAGAATAAAAAGAAGTTTTACCTACCTTAGTCCGAAATCTCTCCGGAGACTCTACTTGACTTACGTCCGACCCTACATGGACTACTGCAGCGTTACATGGTCACCATACCTTGTTAAGGATCAGTCCCGACTGGAAAGAGTGCAGCGTCGTGCTACTAAACTATGTCCCCAACTCTGTGACCTACCCTATGTTGAACGCCTTGCCTACTTGAACCTCCCAACTATTAAACAGCGCCACCAGCTTACAGACCTCGTGGAGTTGTACAAGATTGTACATGGCCTATATGGCAAGGATGTTAAAAGGCTTTTAAGCTTCTCTGGAATGAGCAAAACCCGTGGACATACACTGAAACTGTCAAAAAAGAGGGCCCACTACAACACTGTGAAGTTTTCTTTCCTGTATAGGACTGTGGATCACTGGAACAGACTTCCCCAAAATGTTGTCGCAGCACGCAGTGTGAGATCTTTCAAGCGCCTACTGAGAGACTTCACGGAAAGAGACAATTCCTCCCATGCCTAGGCACAAGCCCTTTGGCTTATCAGCCTGACGCTCATCATCATCATCATCATCAACCTGCTAACCAACATGGCTTCTCCATTATGAATTGCGCGCGTCGACTAGCCTCAGTGCGCAGGCTCCAAATTAAGCCCTGTGAGGAGGTGCTCGAGTGGCGTGCCGTGGCAGAGCCAACAGTTATTTAATGCATTGCTAAGTCAGGTTTTAAAGATGCATTATCACTGATAGAAAATAGTACGAAACTACTGTGATGCCGTCTAGAAGCAGAGGTATGCATAACCATTACAGCTTGTTCCCAGATACACGAGGACGTAACAAAGTTTCACTCAATAATTAAGGAGTTCGTGGTGGCTTGTTTGTTTTGTTAAAAGAAATGGCGTTGTGCAGTCACTAACTTGATGCAATCAAGTTCTAGATGGCACTCGAGATGTTGCCAGATTCTGCGGACTTTCACTTTAACACAATGCAGATTAAATTTGTACCCAACTTTTAAACTTTCTGGTGCTTAACATCTTATATAAAACTGCTTTGTTTCATCATAGTGCTTAGATTCCTGAGTAATGTATTTCTTACTGGCTAAATTTAAAGCTATGATGCAAGTGCAATTAAAAGAATAGGATACGCCCATAGGCATACACAACCGAAGACGAACTTATGGAACTCGTTGCCTGATTTTGTTGTTAATGCACCTTCGACTAATGTATTTAAAAACAGATTGGACGCTCATGTATCCGCCGACACCATGTTTCAGTATAATTAACTGTTCTGGATGCTTCCTCTGACCATTACTGGTTTTTTTTTTTTTTTTGGTATTGTTCTGTTCACTGTTTTCTATCTTTCGGTCTTTCTAAAAAGCCACTTTTTGATGTAATGAAGTTTGTCACCTTCCCTTCGGGGAAACCGACGACATACTGTTGTATTAAATTAAATTAAATAATAATCTGGTGTTTTTTTTTTGTATTAATTTTTCAGTTTTCTTCAGTCATCGTTTGCTTTCAGTTCATCACCCTATGCTGTTAAATCCTTCCATGTTGGTTTACTGTAATGTTGGCGTTCCAAAACTGAGCAGCGTCATGTGACGTCACATTGGCTGCAAGAGAGATAGCACTTCTAGTCAATGCTGTGCTTTGAGATCGGATTTCAAAGGCTTAAAAAACCGTTGTTTTCTCCAATCCCTTATGGTGAGAGCTTGTAATCGGAAAAGAAAAGATTCCACTTGCTTAAAAATATCAGCAACTGCCAACTAATCAACAAAAATCGCGCGTTATAGGTCTAAGAAATCCGCTCTAACAGCATTGGCTTCAGTAAGACGCTATCCTTTCCCCCTCCAGTGACCTTAGCAGCTAACCCCAAAGAATAATGATA
Source organism: Lithobius niger (assembly GCA_023313725.1). Classification (NCBI taxonomy): domain Eukaryota; kingdom Metazoa; phylum Arthropoda; class Chilopoda; order Lithobiomorpha; family Lithobiidae; genus Lithobius; species Lithobius niger. Next base: position 249,599 of record JAHWFP010041154.1, read on the forward strand.
TATGGTAGGACGCTCCACCTTTGGCTAACCCTGTTGGGGCGAAGGATAATTGTCTACCTGGAAAATCGCATAATTGGAAGAACGTATAACGGAAAACAGTATAACGGAATATCATCTAACAGGAAATTCGTATAATGGAAAATCGTCTAATATCCCTGCCTCGCTCGCTGCCGCTATACATATAACATCAGAAACCGCAGTTAGACGTTTATCCATTATACGATATTCCGTTTAGATGGTTTTCCAGATTTTTTTTAGGCAGATTTTAGACAATTATCCCATTAGACGATTTTCCAGTTAGACGTTCGTCCGACGCCCCACCCTGTTACTAGCTCCAGCGTAAAGTTATATACAATAATACTACGTTGTGTCACTGCCCTATATGGCGGTCGGGGTGTAAAAGAAAAAAATATATAAACAGTACAAAAGAACAGTTAAGTCTGCGAAGGAAATCAAACATACGTATCCAGGCTTAAATGTAAAAGCTGTAAAGAACATTCGAAACATTTGTTACCGTATTAACAACAGTACAACAGTAGGTTGGATCATTTGCGTTTGGCTGGATCAAAAGGCTGGATTAATCAATCAACCGGTAAAGTAGTGTGCTGTCATGGCGCGCGTCATGGAAACGTTCTGGTGCTATCCGCTTGCATAGTGGTACATCAATGGTGCAAAACGGATATTACGTAATCGAAGTACCGGAAGTTTTCATGGCACACCAAAACAAAGCCAGGCGATTATAACCGATTTTCGTGTTAAACCATCGCACCTTGGTGAAAGACTGAGCGAAAACAACCGTCACGTCAGATCTTGAAAGCGATGTAGACCCCAGATAAAGAGGTAATATTTTGTTGTTCTCTAATCGTTATGAGTTCATTGTTTAATTAGACTGCATTAAGTAAGGTTTAACGGTTTTCATCGTAAATTAATGCAGACAGAGCGAGTCCTTGTTTACGATTACGTTTTGCGATTACCGTAACGAATCATTAATTGTATTTTTTTGTAAGCAAGCATGACTTGTTTATGTTAGCCTATGTGCTCTCCATTTGAGATACAATGAAAAAAACGCTTGTTGTTAATATTTCGTGAAGTATTTAGATATTTGATAAATTTCATCTAGATGGGTTTGTTTGTTGTTGTTTTAAGAGTGATATCGACCACCATTTTTACAGAAATGACAGGACTGTAACTTGCATATTTTTATGGTTGGTGTTTGGAAATTGTACAAATACAGAGTATTATTTTTATATGGAATCATCATGTAAGGGAAGTGTGAGAGCTGTTTCCATACACCAATTGTTTATGCCGATAAAAATGTCGTTCCTTCGTGCAAAAGGTGTGTGGCACTGCATAAATAATCTCCCCACGAAAAGCTCTGCAAAGGAACAAATATTGGTAAGTGGTTGTGGTGGTCATGTGGAACTGCCTAATTTGAAGCATTGCACGTAAAGCTTGACTGTAACAAAAGTAACAATAATGTTACAGTATTGTAAACTAGGCACAAGTTCAAAAGATTCCGAGATTAAAAATCTAATCTTGGCGAATTTTTGATAGTCATTGATGCTGGAGATATTAAAACATAGCCGACTATCTTATTCACGCACATTTTCACTACCCCCGCCAGTCAAGTCCTTGCATTATTCGAATGTTGGCGGCTCACCGATAGTTGTAGGGCCGGTTTTCCACGTTTTCCTCTGACTCTCTTTGAATTCATCTCCCAGCAGAAATTGGATAGCTGGGTTTGAAGTATGGATGGGTCTGTTTTATTTTTTTGACTTCGGCTCCGGTTTCATGCCCACAAAACCGTGGTTTCGGTTTTGGCATAGGTTTTTACCACCCTCCACCCCAACCAGATATTTCTAGTTTTTTTTTGTGTAATAGTAGTATTACTAGCTTCTCGGGCACAAGTCTACTTCACGCATATGGCCCAAATTTTAAGAAAAAGACAAAAAACTTGCCTTAAATTGGCTGGAAAGGCACTACAAACTGATTCCAAGCCGCGGAAACGTGTTAAAACCATGTTTTAACTGATCCCATGTTTTAAACCCAAGGTTTTTGATCCCAAGCTCGAGGCTGACGACGCCGCGCAGTGAAGCACCACAAGTGAAACGCCAAACCCCAACCAGTTCATTACAAGTGAAACGCCAAACAGAAGCCGGTACCTATAACCTAACCTAACCGACAATAACAACAAAAGCACACGCAACTGACAATAACTACCCGCTTATCTTAACTGTTTACCAAAAAAAATATAAGTTTCACTGCTCTGCAAGGCCCCGCGAGCGAACGCATACACCGTATAATTGTACGGATTGCGGAGCTACAAATTGACCGATTTAAGTCGTTTTAACACATTTCCGCGCTATAAAACAGACTGTTCCTGGATGTATGAAGGTGCTGGAGCCATTTGGAATCAATTTCAGAAGGATATCGGGTATGGGTGTATTCTAGACTTTAGCCGCTTCTCGCTCACTCTTGCTTTCACTTTCTGCAGCATTGTAGACCATGGGTCTAGCAGTGGCACCATTTTCCTCTACTATTATGTTTACAAATGATTAGGAGCTTTGCTGTGAATTATATGTAGAAAATTATAATTATTAAAAAATTCAAAACCAAAAAACCGACACAAAATCTGAATCGGTTTTGGTTTTCAGTAAAAACCGAAAATTAGGTGTTGGTTTAGGTTACCGACCCATCCCTAGTTTGAAGGTCCCTGGATATACATCAGCACGACCTTCCTCGGACGTGGTGTTGAATAGCCAGTGATTCCAGTTCTCTAAGGTGACTATCTCTGTTGGAGTTGGAGACCAACTCCAGTCCCTTCCCAGTTAATTCTATGCAACGTGTCCATCTGGTGTACTCAATGCCGTTAGTTCCCACCTGGTTTCTCGCTTCTCTCACATGTTGCACTTTTCGAGACCTGATGCCTTCCTATGTAGACGGCACTGTAGTCACTACGCAGTACTCTGTATACCCCCACCTTGCTGTTCACGACTTTCTTCTTGCCTCTCCCAACTTATCGTTTTTAGGAGTAGGGCTTTTAGTCCTTCTCCATTCTTAACAGGTGTCAGACCGTCTTTCTCGCAGTGCCTTTTGGATCCCATCGGGTAGGCTACTCCAGTGGCTTCAAAATTTCAAAGTAAGCATCTGGCGTTTTTAAAATGTTACAGTAAAGCTGACTAACCATTCCAAATCCATTAAGTTTGTAAAGGTGAAGGTGCTATTATTTCAGCTGCAAAGTTTTGACTATATCCCTAATATATACCGCACTACTGCCTTGGGTTCTCTGGAGCTACGTCTTCAAGCATTCGTCCATACAAGCATTCTCCTTACCGGACGACTTAAAACGATCTCGCTCAACTGATCACAGTTCAACCACGTGGAAGCGCAGCTGCCTGAACAAGTGAGGAAGCGTGCATGATGCATCGTTCTTCGATACCATACATTGTAGCTGTGTGGAATTTACCCATCCATGCATTAGCTTATTGTGTTCTCATTCCTGTACTTATTGGCATCTTTTGAGGTCTTTTGGTGTCTTATTGCACTACTGCTACTGAAATAACATTGCTGAAACAATGACAATGTGGAAACCATGCATGCAATTTTACCGTATCCTGAAATGGCGTAAAATGCTTCAGCTTCCGGAGGTCTGCCCCAGAGCCCACTGGGGAAGGTTACAGCTCACCCTCAGACTCCGCGCGGATCCTTCCAAAAGTGCTTTTCTTGCTGTTTCTGTATGAGTCAAAACTAGTTGGCAAAACTGGGGGGGGGGATATTTTATCCTTCACACAATTTTGCATTCTTGATTACAGACACTTAGGTTGATTTTGCACGTATCGTAGAAAGTGAAAAGACATTGAAACATCGTTGGGCATTTTTCCAAAACCTGTTTCTACGCCCAGACAGGCCCCAATGCAGTAGCCGGCTCTTATCCTTTAAGGCCGTGTGATACTAAATCAAGTATTAAATAATTTCTTTTTGTTTTAGTTGGTTTTAGATTGCAACTTTGATTGCACTCACATCCATGGAGAATGGAGTTACAACAGGCCAAGAAAAAGATGCACAGGTGATTTACATGTTGTTGTCTATTGATTATTTGTGTGTGTTCTGCTGTCATTATTGTTGCCTACAAAAAATTGTAAGGTAGTCGTAAAGGAGAAATGCAACAGGCTATCAAATTAACCATTTCACTTACATTGTTGACAAGCAGATTGCAAGACACTACAAAACACTAGGGTAAAAAAACAAGTACGAAGATGAACCACAAGCTCTGGGAGAATAGCATCCGGAAATAGGGAGCGAAAGTTGACAGATTGACACCAGTTTAAAGGAATTTATAATGCCCATAAAGCGCTACAAACGTGCTTTCACCTAAGATGGTTTATGAGGGGTGGCCTTGTAAGGACACAATATTTACTGAGGCCACACAAAAAAAAAAAATGTTTCTCTGGCACCAACAATCCTAGAAAATGTCCTGCATTTTGAATTTATTTTTTACAGCGTTCAATAAAAAATATTCATGCTTTTCGCACATTTTCTAGTTTGTCTTCTAGAGTGACGTTAGTAGGACTAATTGCTGTGATTTTCGAACTCCCATTTACCCTCGTAGACTGGTAGAGGAGAGGCATTAAGATCCTACATTTTAAAACAGCTGTAATCGTGTTACACATTTTACAAATGGATTAGTAGGTTATGCTCTTGCATTGACTTTTAATGACCTCGGGGGAAAACAACCGGTTTTTGTTCTCGTAAAAAAAAAATTGCCCTCATCCTGCATCACTTTTTTAAGTAAATAACGTGTAAATAAAATTCACATGCTGCTTCTTTTGGAAATTATTCGTCTGAGAAACGTTTATATTGTGTGGTCTAATATGAAAAGGAATGAAAAGACGAGCTAAGCCATTGCGGAGTCTGCTACCAGGGCAGTGCTTCCTGGTTCGTATTCTTTGTGTCAGCTGGTTCTACACCTAAAAGCGAACTTTAACTTGACATAAAATAATTTCTTTGTTTGCCAAACATATTAACCTGATAATTTTAGCATTACATTGTCCTCAATTAATGTTTCCCTGGAGGTTTTTTAGTTGCTTGTAGCCGCCTGCTTGCGTGTCCCAACGTGCATGCGTAGCCCTCTCTATGTAAGCGAGTACGTGGTTGGTCTCAGCATTCATTTTCCTCCTGAGGTTCCTACGCATCACCTCGTTTCCTGCTTTCGCACAGAAATTTGGATTTTTACTTTCGACCATCTCGTTTTCGCACATCCTCATTACGATGGAGAACGCCCTTTCGACCACCGCTCCGACCTCGGATGCTGTGCTCCCTCCGGCTGCTATCCCGCGTGCCCGCAACGTTCATGGCACGACCGGCCAACACCAAGACAGTCGCGCCGCTGACGACGATGACGGCTCCCCGCTCCAGAACGGCCAACGCACTCCGCCGCCTTTCGACCTTCCCACTTTGGTAGATGACTTCCGTCGGGCCAAAATGCTTTTCCGGGAAGCCAAGAAGGAATTACGACAAGCCGCATCACAAGTGGCCCTTTCGACCACTAACTCCCCGCTCGATCTCTCGTCTAGATCGTCACGCAGAGAACACAGCGTCACACGTAGCGAAGCTCACAATCTTGTTGACTCCGTCTTCCGTCACTACGCCGGCACAAACTCGATGCCTCCTCCTCGTTGACACGACGGGCTATCACGCACGAGTGGGTTGCCTCAACCATCAGTCATGAAAGCCGCAATCGTCTTTCGCACGTCTCTGAACCCCCCGCTAAGAAGCGTAAACAAGCAAGCGGCCTTTCGACCGACGCACAGACTCCCGCCACAGTGCAACAAACAAAAGTCTTTCAAGCGCCCGCGCAAAACACATTCACTTTCCGGACGACAATGCAGACGATCCAACAATCCTCCTAGCATCCCTTCTTAAAACAGTTGAAGATACTGTACCGAATTGTTTTCTTTACAAACTGTCTGAATCTGCTAACGCTCCAGTTATCAACAGAGGACTAAAAACCGGCTTCAGTTTTGCCCTACGTGACAAGGACGCCAAGCCGCGGAGCCTTCTGGGCCAGTCGACGACGCTGCTAACCTGCCTGCTTCCAAACGGTGGCTCCCTCTTTGGAAAGGGCGAGCCCTTACTCCTCGACATGGATCCACCTGCACCACGGCCCAGCCGCGAAACAAGCTTCTTTCGATCATCTGGTGACAGAGCCACCAACCCCAAAAATGTCGACACTTACCGTGAATGCGAATTTCTTTGCAATGAAGTCAAACTGGATTTCGGATCGGCCCTCAACATCCCCAAAAGAATGGAAGTTCCTTCGTTTGTACTCTACGACAACGACAAATGCTTACGCCCGAGTCTACGCGCTGCTTCACAAGCGGACATACTGAACACAGCCGTTAATGCTCTCTGTGAGAATCTTTCGACCGACGCAAGCCCAGAAGAAATCAATAACTTATCCTCCCTCATTTCTCAACTTTTCCAAAAAGCAAGTTTTGCAACCTACCACTCCATGAACTGGGCTGTCCGTGCACTCTTCAATAATACACTGTTACTGAGAGAGGCTGCTCTTAAATCAACTAATAACCTCAACGACTCCACTAGACATCGTCTTCGCAACCAACCACTTCACAAAGCCGACACGCTTTTCCATGGCCTAATTCTGACTCTTGCGCATCACCTTGACGTCTCACGCAAGCCCAAACCATTTCGTCAAGACAAGGCGCCCATTCACACATCTAAACCATTCAAGCACCAGAACTCACGTTCTCCCTCCGACGACTGGAGCACGCCATCGACGTCTACAAACACGTCACGTAACGACGTTTCAACCAGCAAACCACAGCCCTTTTGACCAGAACGACAGTCTCGCCCCCTCTCCATCCAACGTTCCAACAAGAAAAGGGCCGCAACTCCCGACCGCCGCAGCTGATTCTCCTCTCCCGCATGCCGCACTCCCGCACTCATCAAAAACCAAGTGATCCAAGTTCAAGCCGACAACACTACAGCCCTAGCTTACATAAGGAAGGAAGGTGGAACCAAGTCCAGACTACTCCACGACCTCCGAAATCCTCAACTTCTGCATTGCAAACAACATCACTCTGCTTCCTCTCCACATCCCAGGGAACAGGAACGTCATTGCAAACTCTCTCCCGCCGGTCCCCCCCCAACAGGGGAATGGTGCCACAAGAAATCCATCTGCGAATCTCTCTTCACACAATGTGGGACATACCAATGATCGACTTGTTCGCCACGAGGCACAATGCCAGACTTCCCCACTACATCAGCCCGATACACGACGACCAAGCTCTAGCAATCGACGCCCTGACGTATCCTTGGAACAACCTGTACGCATCCCTGTTCCCACCATTCAAACTACTCCCACAGGTACTACAGAAAGCGGATGAAAGCCAACGCCTCTTGCTCCTCATAGCCCCATTCTGGCCATCAGCCCCATGGTTCCCACACCTATTGTCTCTTCTGGTAGACACTCCAAAAAGCCTCCCCCATCTTTCGGATCTTCTATCTCAACAAAAAGGCTCGAAACTTCACCCAAACCTTCCAAACCTAAACCTTGACGCGTGGCTACTATCATCAAACTCCTCAAGAAGGCTGGAATTCATCAAGATGATGCCACCCGAATCGCTTCAAAAGCCACCAGAGAATCAACAAACAGAATGTACGACAGCCACTGGTCAAAATGGTTTCATTGGTGTTTCACAAGGAAAATTAATCCAATCAACCCAACTCTACCCGAACTTCTAAGATTCGTCACCGACCTTTTCGACATCGACAAACTCAAAGGCTCAACCATTCTCGTTTATCCCTCAGCTCTAAACTCAGTTTTCAAGGCAGCAAACAAGACCAACCTTCTCGATGACTACCACATTTCGGCCCTACTCCGATCCTTCGAAAACGACCGGTCAACAACGAGAAGACTCATCTCAGACTAGGACATATCAATCGCCCTTCAATCCCTAATGGAAGCCCCTTACGAACCATTACACGACAGCTCCCTTCACCTTCTAACCCGGAAAACCGTTTTTTCCTCGTCACACTCGCAGCAAGCGCCCATTGTTCCGAAATTCAAGCCCTTTCAGCGGACCTAGCCTACTGCAATTTCGATCCAAATTTCTCATCAGTAACGCTTCACCCAAGAGCAGGATTCCGAGTCAAGACTCAGAAACTGTCTGAACCACCGAAACCCATAACCTTCCCAGCCCTCTCCACCCTAACAGGTGACGAACCGGAACGTTTACTATGCCCCATCCGAGCACTGCGCTTCTACCTCACAAGAACACAACATGAAGACATCCGGAGAGGCAGAAATCAACTCTTCCTTCCAGTAGACCTCCAAACAGGAGAAACCTCAGCCACCATGATATCTCGTTGGATAAGGAAGACCATCGACATTGCATACGACAAGGCAAACTTGAGCAGAGAGAGAGCAACAGCACACGAGGTCAGAGCAATTTCAACATCACGGGCACTCCATAACGCCGTACCAACAGAAGAGATACTTCAAGCCGCATCCTGGCGTCACTCAACGACATTCACCTCTCACTACCTGAGGAACATGTCAATAGAAGAAAAGGGACTACACCCGACTGGGACCAATCATCACAGCCAGAACCGTGGTCAATCCCCCTTAAACACTCAGAACGAAGCAGAAGCAAGCCATCCCATGTTGGAAGCAAGCCACCCATAGAAGGAAGCAAGAACTCAAACAACGGTCCTTTTCAGGGCCACCAATCCGTACGAAAGAGATCCAACTTCCTGTTTCATACACCCTGTTCTGAATAAAGTGCACATTTTTACTACAATAAAAATTTTGGGCAAAGCCTGCTTGCTTCCCGGGGCGCCCCGTCAGACCGGTGCCCGCCACCACGTTTGACGAGGTCTGCTGATAATACTAAAATTATCAGGTTAATATGTTTGGCAAACAAAGAAAGAACATTTTGCCGGCCCCCAGCCAGGCCGGCTAAAAATGGTTTCTTTTTTGCCTAAAACATACTTAAGCCCGCCCTACCTCCCCTCTTGAGTCACCGTCTGACAGATTGAGAGGAAAATGTATGCCGAGACCAACCGCGTTCTCGTTTATATAGAGAGGGCTTCGCATGCGCAGTGGGACACGCAAGCAGGCGGTTACAAGCAACTAAAAAACATCCAGGGAAACATTAATTGAGGACAATGTAATGCTAAAATTATCAGGTTAAGTATGTTTTAGCCAGCCTGTTTTAGCCGGTATCTGAACAGGGTCTCCCCGACAAGAATGGCACCCGAACAAAAGAAAATTAGGCTATGTAGAACAACAGAGACTTGGGCTTATCACGAGGTTCAACATTGAGCGGCAATTATCTGCCAGCGACGCATCGTATTCTGGTGAGATCTTTCCTGAAAGATCAACAATTGGTTCCCAGCACACAAACTTTGTTTTATTGTTAAATGACACACAACAAAGAGGAAGTTTGAATTATTAACCTGTGCAAAATTGTTACTTCATTTGTGCATGCAAAATTCGTACCAACCCATGCAAAAACTGTGTCTCGTTGCCAAATTTTCAGTCCGCTGCATTCTAAATGGTTTTCGAGTCATTTGTGAGAAATTCCATTTACAATGTGGGGTCTAAGTTTTCTGCGCTGTACAAACTTACACCTGTACAAACTTAACATTCCTTCGCAACAGTCTCTTGTGAGCTAGCATGCCCAGGCAGGGAAATCCTTTATTTGTACCGTATCCTCCTCATTTGTGCATCACTAACAGCCATTGCCAAAGCAATGAAACGACCTGCCATCTTAATCCAAAAGTACCACGAGCTATCAAAGCAAAAAGCAGTCATGAACTCCCAATATAATTTTCCGTCGGAAAACGATTGATGGCGTTCTATGTTGATATTATTGGTGACCTGGTTATTGGTTCAAACGTTTCTTCTCCCATGGATTCATTGTTAGGTGGGGAAGGAGAAAATCCATATCAGCGGCCATTATTGTGTCGCAACCGCTCACAGGATGGTGCCACCGGCCTGCTTATCTTTCCAGACCAGGAAGATGACAGTATTGGCCCCATACCCATAATGTACGATATGAGCACTGTGGTAAAACAAACTAATAAACCTTTCTGATCATCTTCCGTTGCACTGAATAGTATTGCAGTTTGTATGATTCAGTGAGTGCGCAACTACAGCTATACAAAATCAGGTGACAAATGATTTTGCTGAAACCAATAGTAGCTCTGAGTTGCTAAGCAAGGGCCACAAACCTTCCGATTCACACAGTGCGTTTGAAATAGAATCAACCGCTACTTAGCACCATCCAGGTTCAGCAAATTGCTACCAAGCCTATTAACCCAGATTCATATAATGGCTCACCACTAAACCTTTACCAGTGGCGTGTCCAGACCACTGACATTCAACATTCAAGCCAAATACCATTCAATGCTCCACCGAGGACGAGCTCATCAACCGCCCAGGCCACAAGCCAACCAGTGGATAACAGCACAGCATTGTCAACATTTCTCAATAAAATTAACACCGTGATGGCATCAAGCCTTCTTCATTTCACGACAAGACGGATCTCGCACAATGGTGGAACGAAATGACATTGTTTGTGGCAGGGAAAGAGTTTTCACCGAAAGAATTACATAACATTTTGTTAAGTTGTCTGCATGGAACTAGTGGCAGGACATGCCATGCCATAACGACCAGTAACTTGGGAAGAAACAGAAAGTGTCTTAAAGAGGACCTTCAAGAAACCTTCAACCATGAGAGACTGGCTCTGACTTCGAGCACCAGGTTACAACACCTCGAGCCACCAGCAGAATTTGTACATACCAGAAGACAGGCGACCATGATTGTAGCACAGATGTCGGAACAAACCTGGGAATATTCCATTTCAAGTCTTCGATCGAGTCACTCAAAAAAATAGAGAGCCTTTCTATCTTCATCCACTTTCCTGAGACCAACCCGAACCAACACAGTGACAAGGAAAAGAAATCATTGCAGCAGCAGACAGACTCTGATCAGGACCAACCAACTGACAGCGAACAAAACTCAACATCAATGACTAAATTCCTCAGCGTCGGCTTGCATCGCAACCACTGACACCAGAAATGCTGACATCACCAACGGAAGTCAAGGAACAAGACCAGGAAAACCGAAGAGACCAAAACCATGGCACAGCAACGTGGAGTATTATTGCTGCAAGGAAATGACCACATATCGCCATCTTTTGCCCGGCTCAAAGAGACCAAGGTCACCAAAGGGAGCTCTGCAAATGTACATCGGTCCGCCACGAAGCTTGCATGCCGTCCACACCATCTATTATGGAAAGGGGTGCTTCAGCAGTCTCAACTCTGGCTGTGAAGGCTGCGCTAGAAGAACACAGACTGGCTCTATTACATCAACCCCAACGCAGATAACCATATTCAGCTGTATGACGGACTACCACCCACCTACAGGGACGGGAACATTGGGGATCCAACGACAGAACAAATATGGATCACGTTTGTCACTCAGGGAAGGAGTGAAACCATCCTAGTCTTGCTTCATGACAAATTAGCCATGGACTGCCTTCTCGAGAAATCGTTCCTCATAAAGACCAGACTGCACATCGACCACGCCAACTATATCAGCCCACTCCTGGCTCATGCAACAAACCCAAACACCCCAGTCAACAACCCTCTGTGGTTCATTCGCGGTGGCGAAGGGAAAAACTAGCTCAATCAAATAATGGAGAAACAGTACTCCTGCTTGGAAGCGATGCTGGATGAATAGCAGGATGTTTTCCTGGGAAAGCCCAGCAGAATTAAAGACTTTTGAGTAGCACGTCACCTTCCATCCCAACTCTAGCCCAGTTGCCCAGAGAGTGTACAGAGCAGCTCGATATCAAGAAAGAACTCTGGAAGATGATTGACGAGTTGGAGGCAAGCTACAGGATTGAGAAATCATGAGTGAGTGGCGTTCGCCGTTTTTCTTGAAACGAAAAAAGAATGGAGGAGCATTACGGCCAGTACATGACTACCGTGAATTGAACAAGAAAGTCAAGGTAGACAATAATCCCAATACCCCAGACCGATGAGGTGTTCCATTTCCTTGCGAGACTCGCTACATCTCGCTCTTCGTTGGGGATCTGGGCTATCACCAGATATCCCTGAATGAGGTCAGTCAAAACTGCATAACATTCATCTCCCACAAAGGAATGTATAAGTAGAAGGTCATTCTCTTCAGCCTCAAAATGGCAAGCCAGGCATTACAATGCATCATGAAGGGAGTCGTAGGGAACCTGATTGGACACTGTGCATCTTGTACATGGCAGGAACATGTTGGGCTTTGTAAGAAGTGTTCAAGAGGCTCATGAAAGCAAGATTGTCACTAAATGAAAGAAGTGCCACTTTGTTGTCCCAGAAATCAAGCTCTTGGTCTGCTGGTCACTGCCGACTGACTTCAACTCGCCGGAGGTAACATTGCTGCCATTAGAAACTACTCGACCCCGACAACCTGGGACTCTGCAACTTCTACAGGAAATTCATGAGGGACTTCGCGGTGACCACGTGACCACTATAAAATTACAAAGAACGGCTCACCCTAATTCTGGATGTCCGAGCACCAGAAAGCTTTCAACGGCCTCAAAAGTCCAAACTTCTAAATGCTGCCTTCCTCTCCTTACCAGACTTCCAGCAGCCTTTCTGAATAGAAACAGACACGGCCAGCAAAAGTCTTGATTGCTTTGCTTATGCAGGGAATCGAAGGAGACACCAAGACAATTGAATTCGTCAGAGTGCTAAAGGATAGAGAGAAACGATACCATGGTTTTGAGCTCGCAGTTGGGGCAATAGAGAACTGGGAAACCTATGTCGTGGGAGCGAAGTTCTTATTAAGCTCAGACAGTGGGGTGCAAAATTGGACCCTGTCCAAGTGACGCTCATCTGCCAGAAGAGCTCGTTGGGCACAGTTCGCTTCTGACATTTGATTTCGATGTTGTTCACAGGCCAGGGAAGCAGAACGTTGCGGCCTACATACTATCAAGGAACCATGCCTCATCCAACCAGCAAAACCATGGCAAACATCGACCAGACAACTATAAATGCTGATAGACAAAACAAAAAGGCCAGCCTACCACATTGCTATACCTGCGCCAGCAGCCACTTGTGGACATGGTAAACAAAGACTAACTATGGAGAGCACAGGATGAGGACCAAGTAATACAGAAGTGTTCCTGGCCCTGACCAGACCAGCAAAAGTATGGGACAAGACCAGCTATTACCAGGTAATAGACGACACCGTCCCAGTCGTGGGTACAGTACTTGACGATGAAGATCCTCAAGGAATACATCCACGACTGGAACAGTGTCGTCTATTACAAATACCCACTGCGCCGCACAAGAGTGACTCGAAGCACTTATGGAGATGATATTAGGTTGGCTATACCTATCGACTGTCATGACCCTCAACAGGCAGGCGACTTCGGTATCACCAAGATCATGCAACGCATCTAAGCTATCGCCCATTGGCCGGGGATGTTCTTGGACTGCAAACACTACGTTAGATCTTGGTCAAACTGTCAACTGGCCAAGCACGCCCAAACCATGAAAGAAGGGGACATGCACCGATGATCCCGGATCACACAATCCGCGTGCTGGGCATCGACTTTGTGTGGCCTCTCCCGGAAACCACCTATCACTACAAGCACAAGTACATGCTGACAATAGTGGGTTAGTTCTCCAAGTATTGATGGCTGGTTCCGACCAAGAATGCCAAAGCGCAGACTGCAGCAGGAAAATCATATCGGAGTTTTTCAACATTCACAGACTACTGGACGTCCTAGTGTTGGACAGCAGACCAGCATTTGAAACGAACATCTTTGAGGAGCTCCTGGCCATCTTCAACGTCAAACACCATCGCACGACAGCCTACCA
>JAHWFP010041158.1:0-15564 GCA_023313725.1 Lithobius niger
ACGGCTATTTCATTTCATACTTCCCAGTAAAGTATTTGGCTCACTCATGCGGGAGTCAGTTAGATCAGCGTATGTTAGGCTGGGGCACAACTAGTACCTCCATAACTTCCAAAAGCTTATTGTTTCCTGAACCGTTTAACAAACTTTCTGAATCTTTCACTGAGTTATGCTATCTACGTTTTTTAAAGATTTTATGGTCCAACCAGCATACTGCATAGTTTAGATTAAATAAGAATTATTTACGAAATTTTTGATGAAGATCGTAATTCTGTTATAGGAAAGAAACAGCACGGAAAGCCAAATGGGCTCCAAAGGTGATGAATAAATACAAATACATACATGATTACGTTGCCTTGTGGACTGATATGTCAGATTTCCTGAGCGGGAATTGAACTAACGACCTTTGAGTTCAATGGCCGGAGTCGTACTTACACGCCTAAAAGAAACTTCCAGGGACATTTCTTTTTGGCCATGTCAATGGCAGAGCGGTAGGACTCTAGCCTTTGGTATCAAAGGTCGTGGGTTAGATTCCCGCTCAGCAAAAATCTACGTTACATTGCAAAAATATTTCCTCTCTTGCTTTCCGTCGCCTGGCAATTCTAAGAAAGTGTTTTTTTGTCAGGGAAATGTTGGTGCGCAAATTATGGCGTTTAAAATTTTCGTGCGTCCATTATAGGAGTATGGGAGCCCTATCTGGTCTCCCCATCTATTGGGGGATATTGATCAGGTGGAGTCCGTTCAGCGCTGTTTAACGCGTGGACTACCAGGCTACCGTAATATGACACAGGGTGAGAGACTCAGAAACGCTGGACTGGACTCGCTGGAGCTGCGTAGGATACGAGTTGACATAGTTCTTAATTTCAAGATTGTACACGGACTTCTATCGGTTGACTTGCCTTTGTTTGATCAGCACCCACTTACTGCTACGCATGGCCACTCAATGAAATTCCTTTTAAATTGGATTGCCGTAAACACTTTTTTTGCTTGTCAGGTGGTACCAGTGTGGAACTCCCTGCCTGAGGGGCTTGTTTCAGCCCGTTCGGTTGCTGTCTTGAAAAAGCAACCCTACAATCAACCGTTACAAATTGTACTAAAGCGCCACTTATCCTAATATCCTACTTTTAACATGGGACCAGTGTTAGTAACAAAAAATTGCCCTTCTGTGCTCCCAACCTCTTTTTTTTTCTGTGGTTAAACATCCATATTATTATTATTAGTCGGACATTAGTCGTTCTAAAAGGCAACTTAAATAGGTTGCCTCAGTAATTAGTTATCTAGACACACGCTAGTATGTCACTACCTAGTAACTGGAGATCACGTAGACATCCGATTGTTAAAAGATGATTGTTGATAAAAAGGGAGCCTGATTAACAGACATGTGTCTGTTAACGTAAGCAACTACAACCATATTTGTGCAATGGTGACGATAAATCCCAATGCGCCCGAAATATTTCAAATTGCGGAAGAAGCAAGTCTTGACCTTTCATCAAGGTAAATGATCTTTCGAGGTATTTTTTTCTCACAATGTGACGTTCCCTTTGCGAACTGCTACATGTATATTTAACGTGGCTACAGGACACCATGTCCAGGCAGTTTGAATAGGCAAAAGAAAAGCTTCATGTTTTGTTTTTTATGTTGGCCGATTATTATTACCCCTTCAGTGGGTGTAAGGTAAAGAATTTTTCAGGACCCTGAAATGGAGGTCGTGGAAAGTTTGAAGGTTTTGTGTCTGTTGTTTTAATTAACAGAAAAATCCTTAATTTCCTCAATTTTCCTTAATTAACAGACCCATTTTTTTCTCTTTAATGGTATAAATACGTGAACAATCCACTTCTTTAATGGATAGATCAGTAGTAAACCCACAGATGGCCCAACAGATGTGAAAAAAACTTCCACATCTCCATATTCACTAAACTAGTCCATAAAACATTAACTAGAGCGTAAGCAAAGCAATTGCGAACAACAGCTGCACCAATTAGCATAATTTTTCCTTAATTAGTTGCTTTAAGAACATCTCGGTTGCCATAAAGGTGTACTAGGAACGTAAATAGACTAATTATCCTTATTGCTTTTTATCGTTCAAGTAATACTCCACATTAGGGAATCCAATCCTGAGACAAATTTGTATACCGGGAATTACGGGATTCTTTTCTCTCAATCCCGGGATCCCGGGATTAATCCCGAAACTTCGGGATTTATTCTTACGATTTTCAGTGGGTAAAACTTACATGAATGGAAGTTTGCTTTCGGTAACTTCATTGTTTAGAAATACTCACAAAATAAAAACTAAAGTGAGCACAGATAGCTAGTAGCATCTTCTTACTTTATTTTAAATGTTCTGCTATTTTTTTCCAAGTATAAATCAATGGGAGTGTTTTGAATTTTTTATTTTTTAAATTAGTTGCGATACATTTTGCATTCTGTAGACTGGAGTGCAGTTACTGCAACCCGGTGACAATAAATCTACGAGCAACTGAAAAAAAACCTGCCTACACTGAAATATGTACTCATGTAAGAAGTAGGCCTAAACGCCAAGAGTTATGGTTAATCATCTCTTTCACTGTTAATGCACGGTTAATTCCTGCATGCTACTCATGGTCATCTTGCGTATGTCATGGTCAATTACGTGTGTTGTGGTGTCGCAGTGTTACGAGCCAAGAGTCAAAACAACCAGACAAAAATAATACAACAAAACTTTAAAGCATACACCGCAAAGCAACAAAACAATAACACCAGAAAACAAAACCCTGGCGAAGCCGAGTACTAGCAAGATGAAACTTATGAGATTTCACTAGGTAGTATGTCAAGATTAAAACCAACTACATCTATATCGTTAAACATAATGATGTATCATTATATAAAATGTTTTTTTCTGATGGAGACATGTCAAAACACTGCAAGAACTACGTATTTATTTATTTTTTAAAATATGGATAATACAGTGCTTGATAGAGAAAAATACAGTGTTTGTAATGTTTAAGTTAGATCTGATATTTCAAAACAGTAGACGAACACGAACAATCTTTTCCTTTAAGATTTTATATACTACAATGCTACTAGTGTTTTGTCCATGTGAAACCGTACTGCTGTATTCAAATGTTTCTTAGTGTACCGTTTTACTTTTTAACACAGCAGGTTAGCTAATGAATGGTGTACGTATGCTTCGCATTAATGCTACAATGCTAAACAATATTCCTGTATTACAATAAAATGGTACGCGTAATTAAATCAGTACAATGCAAAAAATAAAATAATAAGATGTACATACGCATAGCCACGCAGAGTTCGGTCCAGAACGAATACAGATAATCGATTGTATGTTTTCGATAGCAGAGCACCTTGTTGATATCGTAGATGGTTACAAAACAATGGCGGCCGTGGATTAAAGCCGCTTCCTCCAGGAAGATGTAGCCGCTCATAAAATACCTGCAGGACTCAAGTTATGCTGCGCGCACAATAGTCATATCCATTCTGTTCATCACCTTATTGCTGAAAGGAAAGAAGACGATTTGACTATAAAATACTGCAAAATTGAAGTAAGCGACTGTGATATGCGTGCTTAGTGCTATGTGTCATCTGATTCTCGTTTTTGGAATTTATTGATTAATTTGATAATTATTTTTTGCTCGTAATTGGATTTCACTTCCACTAATATGAAAAGTAACCGTTCGCTCGTGTAAACATCACGAAGCGAATCCAAATGTTTTTCCTTTTTTTTTTACTTGAGTATATAGTTTTATAAAGTAGTTCGACCTGAATTATAATGAAACGAGCGTAATAAAACGTTAGGTTTCCGTGTCTTCCTATATTTAAAAAAGAAAGGTACTTTACGCTTACACTGGTTCAGTTACTTGTCGAATGCAGCAGTAAAGTTTCCCGTGGACTAAACACTACAACAGCATTGTGATATATATAACCTTTACGGTGGGGATATCCAGTTGAGGGTTAATTTAACCCTTTGGCTAAACTCGGTAATAAGGAAAAATGGTGATATTCATCACGAAATAAGTTGAGGGCTAAGCAATATTTAGCCTGAAGGTCGAAGACTAACTTAGCACAGAGCAGTTAGCACCGAGCTGTAAAAAGCGGTGATCCATCTAGTATTAGCGTTATTCCTGAGCGTTAACAACATATTAACAGGGCTTATTTAGCCTGAAGGTCGAGGTCTAAGGAGTAAAGAGCTAACAAAACCCTAACTTAGTCCAACATGGATATCACCAACTTTTTTCTCCAGTCCACTAACTCCCAGGTCGAGGTTTAGTTAGCTCCAGGGTTAAGCTAATCCAGGGCTAGTTTAGACCTCAACTGGATATCCCCACCATTAGAGGATAAGCTTTTTCGTGTTCCATTCGTATTTTAATTCGGTTCAAGCAAATTTTACTTTAAACATATCCGCGATTTCGATTTTGTCTTCTACTTCTTGATGTGTCATATCATTTTGTTTTCATGTAGCGTTAGTAAGACTTGCAACGACGACCAGAAGACAAAGGCAAAACAAGATACGACAACTAATTTTTTCCTCCAAATGGAATTGAAAAACATAAAAATAAAGAAACCCAATGTTTTATTTTAAATCACTTAGCAGTGATGCGGTTGTTACCATTTCGTCTTTATGGCCATATCACAATTATCAGTCTGTGCACGTTGCCTCTATAACTCAACAGTAACCGTATCAATGCGATCAGGTCCAACCTTTCAACTATGATTATGTCATTATCCAGCCATATACTTATTGGCAAACTTTCGCACGAGTTGGATTTGTCATACGATTACACTTAATTTCCCAAATTTGTGAACACTTTTTTTTCCCTCTGCTTAATATCGTTGTTAGCAGGCAGGTAACATGTAGGCTGGGCGCTGAGCACTTACGAAACGTATGAACATTTGAGACAAACTGTTCACATATATACCGTTCTGTGTAGTTTCCTGAGCTGGTTACCATCCTTCAAACCCTTCAGAAACTGCTAACAATTGCGTTAATAATAAGTAGATCACCATTCAATAAATAGGGCACGACACCTCAGAAAATGAAAACAGTTGCTCTAATAAAAAGGAGGTCACCTCACCACCAAACAAAATGGAGACACGCATCAGAAATTGCAAAAAAAATCTGTTTTCAAAAATATTTTTCAGCTCTATATTCAGCCGTAGATCTTGATTACTTCAGAACTTTCGAACAGCTAACATTAGCTTAACATTAGCTAACATCAGCCCGATGACGACACGTCAGTTTTAAAGCATTACTTTTTTAAGGTTGTAAAAACAACTTTGATTCAATTTTTTTTTAATTTAATTTTTAAATTTAAATTTTTTTGTATTCATATTTTTAACCGTAAGTACAATTTTTTTGAAGTGGGAGCCATTTGCTCCCAAAGAGATAAATAAATACAAATGCAAACATGATTACGTTGTCTTTTGGACTGAAATGTCAGACTTCCTGAGCGGGAATTGAACTAACGACCTTTGAGACGAGAGGTCGGAGTCGTACTGCTTAGCCGTACTTAACACGCCCAAAAAGAAACGTCTAGGGAGGTTTCTTTTTGGCCGTGTCATTTTGGCACTTTGACTGAGCGGTAGGACTCCTGCCTTTGGTATCAAAGGTCGTGGTTCAATTCCCGCTTAGCTAGCCGGACATCTTAATCCAAAAGGCAACGAAAATAGGTTTCATCTGTAAATATTTATCTAGACACATGCCAGTGTGTCGCTGCCAAGTAACTGTAGATCATGCAGACATCCGATTGTTATTGACGCATCCGCAAAGTTCCGTGCTGTTTATTTACTGTAACAGTATTACGATCTGCATCCAAAATTTCGCAAATAATTCTTACTTAGCCTAAACTATGCAGTATGCTGGTTGGACCATAAAATATAAAACAAAAGTAAATAGCTTAACTCAGTGAAGGGTTTCAAAAAACTTATTAAACGGTGCAGGAAACAGTAAGCTTTTTATGAAGTTATGGAGGTATTAAGTATTGGAAATTTCTTCTGTTGGTGATCGAGGCCTTCTTCCTAACTTCTGACAAGTCATATGAATTCATGCAGTCTACACAATTCTTCTGAAGGGTCATAGGGTTTCACGATTATTACTCTGGCTTCATTTTTAAAGTACTTTATGGCCCTACCTGTATAAGGTATATTTCGGAGACCCTTATTGTCAACTGGATACTCAGAGAAATACAATTAGATGGTATAATTATTAAACATAAAGTAAATGCAGCCAACACTGAAATGCCTCTAATAAGATAAAAAAAAGTGGGTCTCAAAGGTTATTAGGCTGACACGACTTTTGGGCTCCGGGTTATCTTTGTGAATTGAGAGTTCCTCGACCAGAGTGACAATTTCTGGTGAGTGGTTGCACTTTATGAACACATAGTGAACACTTTGTGCTACTTTGGAGTTGTGTGCATTATGTGGGGATATGGTAAACAGTAGTTGAATGCTTTTGTTTACATCTGAACTGTGGGAGCATCCATCTTGTTTTCTGTTTTGTGTTGTGTAAGTTAAATCTGAAAGTGCTGGTTCAAGACTGGCTCCGGAACAAAGTTTTTGTCATTTTTTTTCGGTGATGTTTTGGGCCGGGGTGGTGCTTTTGAGCCCCTGAACACAAGGCACTTCTGTGCAGTTTCTATTTTAACACATTCACGAAGAAGTATGCCTAAATACAGCACACCACTGTCACCTAAACGTCGTGCAAGACAACACACTAAATAGAAAGGGTCTTTACACACAAAAATGTTACGGTGTGAAGTAAAAACCACTCAAAGCTGTTAAAGAAAACTCACGCATCGAATAGATGTGGAAGTGATGCTATTTACTCTAGTGAACATCTGGAACAATCGCTGCTGTATCAACCACTGGCTTCATCACCTGCTTTGGAGTTTTACTCGGTGCCCCTTAAGGAAGCTACTGTGTCTTCACCGCCTTTTTGTCCTTCCCCTGTAACTCTGGAAGAATCTATTGATGGACTGTACATGTCCGATCTGTCGGATGTATCACGTAGTGCGGATACGACGAGGTGTTCTACCAACGTCGAGAGTGGGAAAAATAAATCCTCTAGCTCCGCGATTGAGGGAACCGTGATGAATCTGCAGAAGGACCTCGAAAATATTAAGAGTAATGTCTCTATTGACAAGTTAGAACTAGACTTTGATTTGAACGTCATTAACCGATCAACTCAGGGTCTTGGCACCTTGGTATCCGATTCCATTGAGTGTATGACTAAAAACTCACTTTGTGGTCGGGATGAGCCTAAGCAGTGTGACCACAAAACGAGCCAGCGGTGTCGAGAGGAGCAAAAATTTTGTGATCGTGGGATGGATGACCTATATGAGCGTTTCAGTGCTTTGCTCCATGGATGAGTTCCGAAAAAATGGTCTCGAGTAACTTGAAAATAAAATTGAAAGTATGTTTACTACTCAGGTAGGCATGTTGTCACGTATCAGTGTTGGCATGAAAACTGCTTCTGAAACTCAGTGCTGTGTAAATTGCACTAATTTAAGTAAAGTTAACACCTTACACATTGTTGAAGGAGGAAGGGGAAACTTTGTTGTTACGACGTTGCTTTCTGCTGACTCGAGGGGGGAAGTGACCTACTATCATCACATTTAAATGATCTTAAGAAAGTACCTGCCCAAACTGAGAATGTGGCCATGGGAGCTACAAGTAATACACCTGTTATCCATCCAACAGGTGCCCTAGCCAGTGAAAACAAAAGTGCTCATACTTTAAATCAAAATAACCAAAATATTCCTAAACCACCTAAGGCCAAACTTCCTAGGGAATCCACCTCTCCAGTTTCTGGTATAAACTTAACTTCGATTTTGAACCCGTCTATTCCATCAAACGTTACTGTCAATTGGGGAGAAGTAAAAGAGGGGCCCTAAAGCTCCCACAAATACTGTAAAAGAGTTCCAGCTACCATTTCAACATGCCCAGGCATTATGTGATCGTAGGAATTTGGAGCACAACTTAGGTGGAGGCTCCGCAACTGTACACCAACTTGGCAACCAAGAAGACAGACAGCGTAACCCTCCAGTTGAACAGACATGGACCACCCCTACGATTATAATAGGTGATTCGATTGTACGTGCACTCCGTGGTAGTTCCCACCTAGATTCTCGCACATGGACCTGGCCAGAAGCCAAGGTACAGGATGTGATTGATCGGTTTCCAACAGTTTGCGAGGATGTTGATCCAAATACTACATTTATTATCTGTGCGGGCTCAAATAATATTGCCTGTGAACAGCCAAACCGCATTGTACACCATCTTGCTTGCTTGGCTGACTCCATCCTGTTACGGTTTCCTAATGCTAAAATCTCTTTGATTGGTCTATTTCCACGTTTGGGATACCAAAACTGTGGTCTTGATAAACAGGTTGCTCATACAAATGTTCTTCTGCGTAAGCACTGTTTCCATCACAACTTTACTTTTGTTTCAATCGATAGTGACATTTGCACAGATCATACATTTCTTGCTAGGGATGGAACTTACCTTACCCAGAGGGGCAAACAGCGCCTTGGTTTGGAACTATTCCGTTTGCATTCCACAACGGGAAACGGCCAGTGTTAACTGGGTGTACACCCACCTATGTCTCCCCTTTAAACCCAGTGCAAAACCCCACGAGTACCCTCCAATGTATTTCCTTGAATGCCAGGAGCCTAATCAAAAACATGGGTTGCTTTCGGGCTCTCCTGGCAAGTAATATCTATGACTTGGTATTCGTGGTGGAAACCTGGCTTGCCGATGACCTTACTGATAATATGCTTGTTTCTCCCTTTAATTACGGTGTGATCCGTCGTGATAGAGGTAGCCGTGCTGGTGGCATTCTTGTTATGTTTAGATTAGGCTTAGAAGTGGTCTGTATTGTAACTTCTGCTACTGTTGAAGCTTTCTCCATCCTCCTGCCTCAGCTTAAATTGCAATTTCTACTATGTTATTTGCCTGATAGCTATGCTCTACCCGCAATTATCGACTTGGGAACTTTTTTAACTAACTCTGCGCATAACACCTTTTCTATTATTATACTAGGTGATTTTAACTTGTCGACGGTATATTTGACAGATGGTACTGCTGGTAATGCAACTCACCGTCTCTTTTTAGAACAAATTGTCCCCCTTGGTCTGTCCCAACTTGTTACGAGGCCTACCCGTGGTATTAATATTTTGGACTTGATTTTTATGCAGGATGACCATCTAATCTACGACATATCTGTTCTTGACCACCTTGGTATCAGTGACCATTGTATGGTGTCTTTCCTGGTACATAATACTCTTTCTCTTTACATGAAGAAGGAGAAATGGGTCAGTCAAGTAAATTTTGATATATTACGCTCTTGTTTGGATTCTACAAATTGGTGTGAGATTATTAAACCATCATCGCTTACTTCGGTTGAATTGGCATGGGACTTGCTTATCTCTGAACTAAAACGTGCCACTCTGTTGGCCACAACTTACCGCTTAGTACAATCTAGTACACTCGACTGCCTAACCACCTTCTCAAAATGGGACGTCTTAAGCTTAAACTGTGGAGACGATACAAAGATTCCCCAAAACCCGTAAGATTAAATCGTTACAATGTGTGCCGTGCAAAATATGCCACCCTTGCCTCTGAATTTCACAGAAAACGTGAGGTGACCATATTGACTGAAGGAAATCTAGCCTCCTTGTTTTGACATTTCCGCCAACTTCCAGGAACCTCCCGCACGATCCCACCATTTAAACTTGGTAATTCTTTCATCACTAAAAATATGAAAAGGCAAATCTTCTGAACAAGATTTTCGTGTCAAATGGCATTGTGGAAGATGGCGCCACCCTAGCCACTCCTTTACTTACCGTACCTCCGGCATTTCTTAAGTCCATCGATTTCCAAACATGCCAAATTCACAAGACTCTATTGAGTATGAAATAGAGTCAAAGCTGGCAAAGCTGTGCCCTGGGCCCCGATGGCTTCTCCACTTTTTTTTATCGGAATGTTGCAGATTACATTTGCTACCCTCTTTCGTTTCTCTTTAACCTATCCTTTGCTTCTGGCATTGTACCTTCGATTTGGCGTACTGCAAATGTTGTTCCTGTCTTTAAAAAGGGAAATCCCTCCGACACAACTAATTATCGCCCGATCTCGTTGACTGTAGTTCCTTGTAAGGTAATGGAATTAATTATTCGCAGTGAGATGCTGTCCTTCCTACACCGATCGAACAGCATTTTGCAGACCAATTTGGGTTTATGCCTGATCGCTCTTCAACTCACCAGCTACTTATTGCTTTTGACAAATGGACGAGTGCACTTGACTCGGGTATTCCTTCCAATGTCATCTATTTTGATTTTCGGAAGGCTTTTGAGTCTGTAGGCCATAGGCGGTTACTCTTCAAGCTGGAATCGACTGGCTTCAATGGCCTTTTATTAAATTGGATTACTGCTTTTATCAGCAATCGGTCTCAGAGGGTCCAAATCGAAGATTCTAAATCTACATCTGCAGACATCATTAGCGGGGTATCACAAGGGTCGGTGCTGGGGCCTTTACTGTTCGTAATCTATGTGAACGATCTTACCTGTACAAATTCGTCAATTCAAAACTTTAAAGTTGCTGACAATCTTAAACTTGGTCATACTATCATCTCGCCAAAGGACGGTTTGGAACTCCCATCTGCAATTAGCCAAATATCAAACTGGTCAGTAACCTGGCAACTTCCAGTTGCTGAATCGAAATGCTCTTCTTTTCATATTGGACGTCAAAATCCATTGTTCCCTTATTTCTATGATAACAAGCGCCTGACTGAGGTTACGGAGGTTCGCGACCTGAGAGTGTGGTTCACAGCTGACCTTAAATCAACCGTCCATTGCCGGAAAATCTCTGCCTTTGCATTCAGGCGTCTTGCAATCGTAAAACGCTGCTTTACCTCTGGCAATGTTGGCACGAAGGTATGGGCGTATAAAGTCTTTGTGCGGCCACTGCTGGAGTACGCCAGTCCAGTATGGTCTCCATATTTACTGTCTGATATTGATCGACTAAAAGCAGTTCAACGCTGTTTTACTAGAAGCATCCCATCCCTACGTGGCCTTTCTGCTGGTGAACGACTACTAAGGAAAAAGTTAGAACCTCTCGAATTGCGTCGGCTTTGGGCAGATCTGATATTAACCTTTAAAATCCTTAAGGGTCTCCTTACGATTGATCTCCCGTTTTTTTTTATCTTAGCCTCTTATCTTCTACAAGGGGTCATTCATTTAAACTTCGTCATCTAGATTCTCGACTTGATTGTAGACGGCACTTCTTTGCCCTGCGGGTCGTATCGGCGTGGAATTCTCTTACTGAGGAGGCTGTTTCTGCCACCACGGTTAGTGGTTTTCGACGATGCTTAAGGACCTTGCCCCTTTCTAAGTTCCTCCTGCGTGAGTATTAAGTGTTGACCACGGGTGGGCTTCTCTACATGGGAGTCTAGGCCCTGTCGTAATGTTGATTTACATATCATTAACGTTGGTATTGGTATTAGTAACCAATACAGTACAATACCAATACTACACAATACCAATCACCATACCACCATTGCTGGTTTAAATCATTATATTATATTATATTACTTTATGGTCCTACCTGTATAAGGTATATTTCGGAGACCCTTATTGTCTACTGGATACTCAGAGAAATAAAATTAGATGGTATAATTATTAAACATAAAGTAAATGCAACCAACACTGAAATGCCTCTAAT
Organism: Lithobius niger; assembly: GCA_023313725.1. NCBI lineage: Eukaryota > Metazoa > Arthropoda > Chilopoda > Lithobiomorpha > Lithobiidae > Lithobius > Lithobius niger. The sequence continues at coordinate 11,707 of JAHWFP010041158.1, forward strand.
GAAAAGCAAGCATCGATACATGCCATGAAATTCACGTGCCATTTCCGGGTTTAATTCTAGGACTTATCATGACACGTGATTTTTTAAAAGTTAATGTTACTTAATTTTAAACCTTGACAATTCACAGTGTCGGCTACTTGGTTATCCTAGTCGGTTTATTAAAATTCATTTGCCAAAAAAAAATTACAATTTGAGATATTCATTTTAATTTTGCATACTTTTCCGTACATTTGTACACGCAGTGCATCAATCATTCTTTGATATTACCTTCAAATTTGGTAATTTAGATCCACCGATGTGTGGACGTTCTTAGAATGAAACTGTTTCAGTGGTTTGGGTTTATATATAAAACTACACCATGCTTACGCAATGAAACGAATAATAGGCTGATTGCCTGTAGGGTATTGACGTAATTAGAAAACAAAAATGAACTTTGTTGTTAGATAAAGACACAAGTTTTGATTTTATTCCTGATGAAGAAAACTCATTACACAACTGTCACACGAAGTTCCTTATTTTTTCATACTCGTAAACAATAAAGAAAAGACAAACCGGCAGAGGAAAGAACATCCATTGACTGATGGAATTGTAAACAGAATGTACGACCCGTGTTTAACTGAATTTTTTCACTGAGAGAAAGACGTCTGTTTTTCAAAAAAAGATGACAGCTGTTGAAAAACAAAACTCTAATTTCCATTCTAAACTAATAGTTCATTGAACAGTCGATATTGCTCTACTCCTGTCTGGAAATCTTAACAGCCTTTACCCACTCAGTGACAAATTTGGTCAGTAGAGTTGAACACTAAAATTTTCATTGAATCATGCTTGATGAAAATAATTATATGTAACGAGTTTGTTTTCATTAAGATCAACACAGAGTTGTTTTCATTCTGATAAGCGGTTTAAATCTTATAAACCAAAAACTATTTTTGGGGGATGCATTTTCGGCAGACATCTTAGATTTCACTAAACTTTCGATAATATTCGGGTCACCTACTGTACTACCTTTCTTAAGTACGAAGATGCATCCACATATCCAACGCAATCGGAGACCAAATCCATGGCCCAACCGGACACACAGGAATAAACAGGTAAAACTTCTCCAATATACTGATGTTTCGATGAGTTTTATCTGGGAAGCATGAGGTATCTGAGATGCCTGCTGTTACCAGGAAGTCGAGAACCCCTCACACCCAAATATCCGCAGTCAGTAATAATATCCCCAACAATTGTACTGATCTACCTTCTCATAACTAATTTAATAAAAAGTCCTCGAGTCTGCCATGGTTTGGACACAATGCTGCTGAAAGTGGTGTATGCATACATCCTAGGTTAAGAGTAACAACGTTATAAGCACTTTAGTAAGTAATGTAGAGAAAAAAAACATTAAAAGCAAGTGATTAAAAACATGACGACGTTTCGTCCCCCAGGTGAGGAGCATTATCAAGAGCAACCTCACAAATTTTTAAAACATGCTTAAACACTACAAAAGCTAGGCAAAACCACATGTATTTTTTAAAACTTCCTCCCTTACAATCTTAAATAAAAAAAATAAATAATAGCTTGATTGTTCAACATTTTATAAAAACCGGACACGAACCTAATATTCCTAAAACTAGAATCTTATTACATGATATGCCATATAAAAGAGCACGTGTTAACTTGCAAACAATTTGCATGCCTATAATCACCTTCAAGGTTTATACCATATTATACAAAGATGCAAAGTACATCACCACCTTTCCATCTATCAGGATGAGGACCTGAAATATAAACTCGCCTCTGCGGCGTCTTTCTGATTCCGGCTCCTTCTTCTACCTTTGTTGCTCATAAGTGACTGCCTGCACATACTATTGAATTGTGAGGGTTTATTATTTTTTATTGTTTAGTATGTTCGCCTTGCATCCTTAAGATTGTAAATGAGGAACTATTTAAAAATGCATGTGGTTTTGGCTTTGCTTTTGTAGTCTTTACCATGTTTTAAAAATGTGTGTAGCTTAACTTTATAATGCCCATTTTGTAGTGTTTAACCATGTTTTAAAAATGTATGTGGTTTCATTTGATAACGCTCCTGACCTGAGGGACGAAACGTCGTGAATTTTTTAATTACTTGCACTTAATGGCTTCTGTCTCTACATTACATACATTCTAGGTTCGCTATCACCACAACCTGAACCACGCAGAGCAAACTTGGTGTACCGCACAGGAAAGGGAGGAGAAAGCCCATGTGTGGTTGCACTAAGGAATAAAATAAACCTCGCAACACTAACCTCTTACAAGTCAAATTCGTTCCAATAAGAATGACAAGGACTCTGGCCACTTTCTACACCTTGTCCAAATCTCCTTAAGTTCCGCTTGTAACTGTACACCTTGCTGTTATGTAGTTATATCATGTAATGCACATTCACCACCAGATGGTGAGAGTAGTTGATTGGAAAAGTGCATAAGGTGTAGACATGTTGTGTTGCTGGAATAAACGTTGACGTTCCAAATGACTGATTATGTGGTTCATTCCAAGTTCGTGGGAAAAGTGTTACAACGAAGTGGTGCCTTCGAAAAGATCGATTCCTGTGCACAACGCTGGATGAGTTTGAACTGTTTTTATTTCGACGTTGACGTGACTTCATCATTAATCCTAAAACGCATTACAGTGAGAACCAACAAGTCCAACAGTACTACTTTACAGAGGTGAGCCATGAAACGCACTCAATGTTTTCGACAGTGAAAGAATACTTTGTGGAAGATCAACCTCATCGCTGCAGGTGTCGAGAGTACAAGTAAGCCCAATGACAAAAAACACAATTCCTTTGTTTACAGTGTTAGAGGTACTTTGCGTCATCCTTTGTTCGAAGGTCAGGGTTGGTGACGTAAATGAAACTGCCTCGTTATTTGCCTTGCATGTCACATCGGCCGATTTAAAAGGTACGTGTATATTTATTATGAACATATGTTTACCCCTTATCGAAACCGAATAAAGGACTTTTGAGTCTTTTAAACTGAATATGAAACCAAAGCCAGCCCGGGACAGCTCACCACACTCAAACCGGAGTTGGCCTGTCCGCCAACCTTAATGATTTTACTGCCAGGTGCCATTAATATGGTTCAGAGCCATACATACTTAATTGGCGCTGTATATTCCATTTTGCTACTACTCGGGCATTTTTGGTTACAAGTCAGTTAATACCCTATTTCTCCAACAATGATCCTCGAATAAGCTAGGCATATTGGTTGCACCAGCAGACACGTTGCAGCACCTATCGCTTCTAAAATAACTTATTCACAGTTCATTTTTGGATAAGCAGGGTAGAACCTTCGCCAAATTTTTATTTGAATAATATGGTGTTTCGTATTAAACTCTTAAAGTAAAGGGATTAATCAAATTCACGTATTTTCAAGTAGAATATAGGCCTGGCTTAAAGTTGCACAATTTAAAAATGTTATAAAAACGTTATTTCTCTGCAAACATCTAGCTCATCGCCAACTCAGCCTAACCACCTGAATGCTTTAAAACCGAGTATTAAATTTAATACGTTTTCCTAGCACCAGTATTGTTAACAGGGAAAGCTGACTTTAATTCATAAAGCGCTGTAGAACGATTTTCAAACTAATTAGGAGCTTCATAAAATTGTACATCTGAATACGTACATTCATAATCATCGTCTAAATTGGACTATTAATAAACCTAATTAAATCTAATGAACATCTGCAATAAACCTTTCGACTTCCCAATTAGCCAAGCTGCAGATCTTTTAAAGGGTTATAAAAGTGTATGATCTGGCAAAATTTGTACAATACTATCGTCCATCTGAAGCAGCAGTAGTCTCAGCCAAAAAATCTGAAGGTAAGTAGCAGAAGATA